>JAXQQM020060303.1:0-35000 GCA_034641835.2 Pinus albicaulis | reverse complement strand
CCCGGACAGCAGCAACAATGGACCTCGATCACTTGATTGCCTACGGCAACCTCACTGCAAAGGAAAAAGAAGGAAGTAGAAGGAGAATGACCAAGTCGACAACCTCTATTAGAAATGCCACCCCCACCCCCCCCCCCCCCCACCCAGGCCACCAAGGAGTCCACCCCGTCAGCAGCAACAGTGGACCACGATCGTTTGATCGCCTGCGGCACCCTCGATGCAAAAGGACAGAAATAAAACAAGAACGACCATTCCCGCAACCTCCCTTAAAAATTCCCCCCTCCAACCCTCCCCCTACCCCGCACCGAGACCACCTAGGAGTCCACCCGGACAGCAGCAACGGAGGACCTCGATCGCTTGATCGCCTGGGGCAACCTCGATGTGAAGGCAGAGGAAAAAAATGAATGCATATCAAGAGGCTCGCTACAAAAGGCATGAACATATCCGAACAAGAGGAGGGATCAGGCAGCCCCACACCCCGCACACCCTGCATACAAGCAACCCGGGAGATTGCCCCACCGACTTACCAACTGGAGAATGAAAAATTCTCACCTGCAGCCACCTCCACACAGAGGAGGGAGGTCGAAGCATTCCACCTTCAAGTCCTCCTTCCGTGACATAGCCCCGCCATCAATGCGGGAAGCCTCATCCTCGTTTGACGATTTGACCACAATCACATGAGCGATCAACAAAACAAGAAATGCCCATCACCTTGTGTCTCAACATCTCCAACGCATAATCCTACGATGCACGCAAGATGCAAGGAAAAAGCCGAACACTCGAGCAAACATATGGGCCACCACATCTATCAAGACCTCAAAGCCAATGCAGGGACAAACGACGTGCACTCTAAAAGGATTTCCAAACCTTAATTTTACAACAAGGAGAACCCCGCTCCTCACATCACCCAATGGAAAAAGCAAGCAAGAGGGGCAGCTTACAGCCAAAACCCCTCCGCATTCCTCTTAAACGTATGCTTCTCAACCCACAGTGCTGACATAGAAAGAGTACAAGCACAAGAAATCGGCACCATAAAGAACCAAAAAATGAAGAGGACAGTCATCTCAAGGAGCCACACACAAAAACCCATCCAATTTCGAGAACACAGAGTGAAGGGGGAATTGTTCACATATGCCTCGAAGGATGAGCATGGCCAACATTACTGCTCATGTGCTACTGAGTGGGGATGGAGAGAAGATGAGAGTCGACGACCCTACAAATGACCCAAGGCCATTCTTCAGGCACACCCGAACAAGAAACTCAATTACCAACCCACCTTTCACATGAAAATCCAACCCCTCCCCCCACCAAAAGGGGAGGAGGTGAAAAATATAGCGAAGAGCTGATTTCACGAAGCCAACGAGACAAAAGCCCACCTCTCGAACCCACCAAAAAGGGAGGAGGTGAACAATATAGCGAAGAGCCAACGTCAACGGAGCCAACGAGTGAGCAAGGGGCACGAGAGTGACATAGGCGACCGGCTAGTTGTCTCAAGGAGCCACACACAACGACCTCATCCAACTCTAAGAACACAGAGCGAAAGGGTAACTCTTTTCACATATGCCTCCAAAGACAAGCATGGCCAACATTACCGCTCATGCGCTACTTCGAGTGGGATGGAGAGAAGACGAGAGTCGACGAACCCCGCAAATGACCCAAGGCCACTCTTCGTGCACACCCGAACAAGCAACTCGGGCTTACCAACCCACCTTTCACACGAAAATCCAACCCATCCCCCCCACCGAAAGGGAGGAGGTGAACAATATACCGAGGAGCCGATTTCACGAAGCCAACGAGACAAAAGCCCACCTCTCCAGCCCACCAAAAAGGGAGGTGGTGAACAATATAGCGAAGAGCCAACATCGACGGAGCCAACGAGCGAGCAAGGGGAACGAGAGCGACATAGGCGACCGACCAGTTGTCTCAAGGAGCCACACAGAGCGACCTCATCCAACTTTGAGAACACAGAGCGGAAGCATAACTCTTTTCACATATGCCTCCCAGGACAAGCATGTCCAACATTACCGCTCATGCGCTACCGAGTGGGGATGGAGAGAAGACGAGAGTCGACGACCCTACAAATGACCCAAGGCCACTCTTCGGTGCACACCCGACAACAAGCAACCCGCCTACCAAACTCCACCTTTCACACGAAAATCCAACCCCTCCCCCCACCGAAAGGGGAGGAGGTGAACAATATACCGAGGAGCCGATTTCACGAAGCCAACGAGACAAAAGCCCACCTCTTCCACCCACCAAAAAGGGAGGAGGTGAACAATATGGCGAAGAGCCGACATCGACGGAGCCAACGAGCGAGCAAGGGGCACGAGAGCAACATATGCGACCGACCAGTTGTCTCAAGGAGCCACACAGAGCGACCTCATCCAACTCTGAGAACACAGAGCGAAAGTGCAACTCTTTTCACATATGCCTCCCAGGACAAGCATGGCCAACATTACCGCTCATGCGCTACCGAGTGGGGAAGAGAAGACGAGAGTCCACCCTACAAATGACCCAAGGCCACTCTTCTCGGCACACCCGAACAAGCAACCTGGGCCATCAACCCACCTTTTACACGAAAATCCAACCCCTCCCCCCACCGAAAGGGGAGGAGGTGAACAATATAACGAGGAGCCGATTTCACGAAGCCAACGAGACAAAAGTACACCTCTCCAACCCGCCAAAAAGGGAGGAGGTGAAAAATATAGCGAAGAGCCAACATCGACGGAGCCAACGAGCGAGCAAGGGGCACGAGAGCAACATAGGCGACTGGCCAGTTGTCTCAAGGAGCCACACAGAGCGACCTCATCCAACTCTGAGAACACATAGCGAAAGGGTAACTCTTTTCACATATGCCTCCCAGGACAAGCATGGCCAACATTAGCGCTCATGCGCTACTGAGTGGGGATGGAGAGAAGATGAGAGTCGACCACCCTACAAATGACCCAAGGCCACTCTTCAGGCACACCCGAACAAACAACTCAGTTACCAACCCAAATTTCACACAAAAATCCAACCCCTCCCCCCACAAGCAAGCAAAAATGGAGGAGAAGAACAATATAGAGAAGAGCCGACATCGATGAATCCAACGAGCGACATGTCAAAACGCTGATTTCAACAGAGCAAACGTGCGACCAAGGGGCACGAGAGAGGGTTACCAGAGAGCCGATTTCAACAACGCCAACAGGCGGCCAGTCATCTCAAAGAGCCACACACAACAACCCCATCCAAATGCTAGAAAATAGAGTGGACAGGAGAGATTGTTCAAACATGCCTCCAAGGACAAGCATGGCCAACATTACCGCTCATATGCTACCGAGTGGTGATGGAGAGAAGAAAGTCGACGACCCTACAAACGACCCAAGGCCATTATTCAGGCACAACCGAGAAAAACAACTCAATTACCAACCCACCTTTCACACGAAAAGAAAAATCTGATAAGCGCACCCTCGGACAAAACAGGGCGACCCGAACGCCCCCGTCTATATGCCCTCACCCGGGGCAACACGGAGCGCCCCCCGAACGGACGCACATGGGAGCAAACGGCAAACGGGCCGCCCGAACGTGCACAAGGCACCCGGGCGGTCGCAACTTAGCAAATATGGCACGGGCACCCTCGGGCCAAACGACCCGACCCGAACGGACGCCCTCACCCGGCACGCCCAAACGACCCGACCCGAACGAACGCCCTCACCCGGGGCGACACGACGCGCCCACCCGAACGGACGCACATGGGAGCAAACGGCAAACGGGCCGCCCGGACGTGCACAAGGCACCCAGGCGGTCACAACTTAGCAAATCTGACACGGGCGCCCTCGGGCCAAACGACCCGACCCGAACGGACGACCTCACCTGGCACGGCCGCCCGAACGGACGCCCTCACCGGGCACGACACGGCGCCCCCACCCGAACGGACGCACATTGGAGCAAACGGCAAACGGGCCGCCCGGACGTGCACAAGGCACCCGGGCGGTCACAACTTAGCAAATTTGACACGGGCGCCCTCGGGCCAAACCACCCGACCCGAACGGACGCCCTCACCCGGCACGACACGACACGCCCACCCAAACGGTCGCACATGGGAGCAAACGGCAAACGGGCCGCCCGGACGTGCACAAGGCACCCGGGCGGTCACAACTTAGCAACTGACAAAGCGCTCGGCCAACGACTTACCCGAACGGACGACCATTCCGTACGCCCCGCCCGAACGGACGCTTCACCCGCACGACGCGGCGCCCACCCGAACGGACGCCCTCACCCAGCACGACACGGCGCGCCCACCCGAACGGACGCACATGGGAGCGAATGGAAAACGGGCCGCCCGGACGTGCACAAAGCACCCAGGCGGTCACAACTTAGCAAATCTGACACGGGCGCCCTCGGGCCAAATGATCTGACCCGAACGGACGCCCTCACCCGGCACGACACGGCGTGCACGACCAAATGGACGCACATGGGAGCAAAAGGTAAACGGGCTGCCCGGACGTGCACAAGGCACCCGGGCAGTCACAACTTAGCAAATCCGGGACACTCTGCGCCCTCGGCCAAAAACCACCGGACCTCGAATCGTACGACCACCCCTAAGACAACCAAATGACCACCCGACCCGAACGGGACGCCCCTCACCGGCACGACATCGACGCGCCCACCCTGGACCTGATGACATGGGAGAAAATGGCAAACGGGCCGCCTGCGGGACGTTGCACAAGGCACTCTAAGGCCACAACTTTGTAAATTCGACACTCTGGGCGCCTCGGGGCTAAACCACCCGACCTCCGAATCCACGCCCCCTCACCCGAAGACAACACGACGCGCCCACCCAAACGGTCGCACATGGGAGCAAACGACAAACGGGCCGCCCGGACGTGCACAAGGCACCCGGGCGGTCACAACTTAGCAAATCTGACACGGGCGCCCTCGGGACATACCACCCGACCCGAACGGACGCCCTCACCCGGCACGACCACCCGAACGGACGCCCTCACCCGGCACGACACGACGCCCCCACCCAAATGGTCGCACATGGGAGCAAATGGCAAATGGGCCACCCGGACGTGCACAAGGCACCCGGGCGGTCACAACTTAGGAAATCTGACACGGGCACCCTCGGGCCAAACGACCCGACCCGACCCGAACGGACGCACTTGCCTGACACGCCCACTCGAACGGTCGCCATCGTGCCGCACGACCAAACGACACGACACGAACGGACGCCCTCACCCGGCACGCCCACACGAACGGACGCCCTCACCGGACGCGACACGGCACGCCCGACCAAACGAACGCACATGGGAGCAAACGGCAAACGGGCCGCCCGGACGTGCACAAGGCACCCGGGCGGTCACAACTTAGAAAATCTGACACGGGCGCCCTCGGCCCAAACGACCCGACCCGACCCGAACGGACGCCCTTGCCCGGCACGCCCACCCGAACGGTCACCATCGTGCCGCATGACTAAACGACACGACACGAACGGATGCCCTCACCCGGCACGACCGAACGACCCGACCCGAACGGACGCCCTCACCCGGCACGACCAAACGACCCGATCCGAACGGACGCACATGGGAGCAAACGGCAAACGGGCCGCCCGGACGTGCACAAGGCACCCGGGCTGTCACAACTTAGCAAATCTGACACGGGCGCCCATGGGCCAAACGACCCGACCCGACCAGAACGGACGCCCTCGCCCGGCACGCCCACCCGAACGGACGCCCTCACCCGGCACGACCGAACGACCTGACCCGAACGGACGCCCTCACCCGGCATGACCGAACGACCCGACCCGAACGGACGCCCTCACCTGGCACAACCGAACGACCTGACCCGAATGGACGCACATTGGAGCAAACGGCAAACGGGCCGCCCGGACGTGCACAAGGCACCCGGGCAGTCACAACTTAGCAAATCTGACACGGGCGCCCTCGGGCCAAACGACCCGACCCGACCCGAACGGACGCCCTCGCCAGGCACGCCCACCCGAACGGATGCCATCGTGCCGCACGACCAAACGACCCGACCCGAACGGACGCCCTCACCCGGCACGACCGAACGACCCGACCCGAACGGACGCCCTCGCCCGGCACGACCGAACGACCCGACCAAACGGACGCACATGGGAGCAAACGGCAAACGGGCCGCCCGGACGTGCACAAGGCACCCGGGCGGTCACAACTTAGCAATTTTGACACGGGCGCCCTCGGGCCAAACGACCCGACCCGACCCGAACGGACGCCCTCGCCCGGCACGCCCACCCGAACGGACGCCCTCGCCCGGCACGACCGAACGACCCGACCCGAACGGACGCCCTCACCCGAACGGACGCCCTCACCCGGCACGACCGAACGACACGACCCGAACGGACGCCCTCGCCCGGCACGACCGAATGACCCGACCCGAACGGACGCCCTCGCCCGGCACGACCGAACGACCCGACCCGAACGGACGCCCTCGCCCGGCACGACCGAACGACCCGACCAAACGGACGCACATGGGAGCAAACAGCAAACGGGCCGCCCGGACGTGCACAAGGCACCCGGGCGGTCACAACTTAGCAAATTTGACACGGGCGCCCTCGGGCCAAACGACCCGACCCGACCCGAACGGACGCCCTCACCTCGCACAACCCTTACGACCCGACTCCGAACGTACGTCACCTCGGCCAGCGCCCACCAAACGGACGCACATGGGAGCAACGGCACCGGGCCGCCCGTATCGTGCATTGGCACTCCGAGCGGTCACAACTTAGCAAATTCCTGACACGGCGCCTTCGGCTAAACGACGCGAGCCGACCCGAACGGACGCTCACCTCGGCACGCTCACCTCGACCGTGACGCCCGGCCAGCCGGACCCGACCCGACCCGACCCGAACGGACGCCCTCACACGGCATGACCGAACGACCCGACCCGACCTGACCCGAACGGACGCCCTCACCCGGCACGTCCACCCGAACGGACGCCCTCGGGCCAAACGACCCGACCCGACCCGAACGGACGCCCTCACCCGGCACGACCAAACGACCCGACCCGACCCGACCCGAACGGACGCCCTCACCCGGCACGCCCACCCGACCCGACCCGACCCGAACGGACGCCCTCACCCAACACGCCCACCCGACCCGACCCGACCCGACCCGAACGGATGCCCTCGGCCCAAACGACCCGACCCGAACGGATGCCCTCGGCCCAAACGACCCGACCCGACCTGAACGGACGCCCTCACCCGGCACGACCAAATGACCCGACCCGACCCGAACGGACGCCCTCACCTGGCACAACCAAACGACCCGACCCTGTTGTGTAGATTAATCCGTCTTGCGGACAAGAACGATCTCTCTAGTACAAAAGGTAACTAGCAACAAACAGCCAATTATACTAATCTCTCTCTAAGCATATAAGATTTATAAAAACACTATACGGATGTAAAGCCTACCTTATGTCCAACGCTTGCTTGATTTTGTTGAAGTCCTTCCCGTGCACTAAAAGAACGTTCCTCGTATTATCTGCAATCACAAACAAGCAAAAAGATTAAGCAGCACCTGTATAGACATTATCATAAATCATACTTATCATAATGATCAAGGAATTTATGAAATAAACCACAAATTGACAGTTTAATGAGAGAAATGAGTATATTTGTATTAACTTTAAAGATAGAAAACCTTTACAACCCGTGCCTTGATGTTGTGCAGGTCCTCCCGGGGTCCGAAGCAGGAATCTCCTTTACTCTGACAAGCATTGCACTCTTTGAACTAAGACAAATGAAGATGAGTGATTTAACCTCACAGAAAGTCTTAGTTACTTAAGTCTAAATCTCAACAGCATTTAACTTCAAATCTCATAAGCTTGAACTCCCTTTGAGGCTACCCAAGGCCTCTTTTTATAGTGAAAGAGAGGAGGTTTCTAGTTCCAAATATGAAGGGATAGATTCCTCTTTCAAAGGGATAAGCTCCTTACATCAAGGGGTTAGCTCCATCAAGTGAGGGATGCATGAACCTCTTCAAAGCGTATCCATTCCCGAAAATTCCCGTCTAGAACCTTCTAGAATTCACCTGGAATTCACTTTTTATCTTCATTTTCTCACCTTTTTATGTTTTACAGAGGTCCGCACCCATTACACAAATAACGTGCGGTATGGTTCCACAGGCAGGCTGAAATTTAGGTGCGGGACCGCAGGGAATGCATAGAGAAAGTGCGATACCAATTCTTAGGGGTTTTTAGGGATTTTCTTCTGATTTTGAAGCTTGATATGAGGAGCTGGTATATTGGACTTGAAAAAGGAGGAAGTATGAGTAATAATAAGCTCATACAGTCAGCAAAATGTCAAGGTCACAGTTTTTAGTGTAACAAATTGCCCCCTAAAGTGCAAAGTCTGTAATAGATGAAGCTGTAGTTTGTCATATATGAAGAGTGCAGTACTTTATCATTTCAAAGATCATCCTGTGGACACCCCAGTCGGTACCTGTAAAAACATTCAATGCAAAGTATATACATGTATATGTCATCACTGAGGTAGGCATTCCCATACTCAGATAAAAACTAACTATGAACTAACTGAAATCGTTCTGATATAGGAATGATTTTGAATACATCATAGTACAGATATATGTAGACACAGTATGGACGTAGCCATCTGTTTATCAATAGTCTACTGTATAGATGACAACAAAATTCCTCGCAGCCTGGATGGTGGAACTAGATCCAGGGTCTTGATTTCCGCATCTCGAACCAGTACGATTCTATCCATGTGAATGAATGTGTTGAAGTCGAACATGGTAGAAACCACTTGATTACCAGTCAATGATGTAAACTGTTAACAAGTGTGAGAGAAACCACCAGTAATGTCAATGGCTCTCAAAGTACTCAGTACAGTCCATGAAATGTGAATGAATGAGCTGAAGTCGAACATGTCATGGAGTCATTCGATCGAAGGTCATTGATGCAACCTGTCGTCGAAAGCGAGAAACCTGCCATTGAGGCATGCAGATTTCAAGGTACTGACGATTTCTGGATCAACTTCCTAGATAATGAGTTGTCGTCGATAGAAAGTGATCCGTCGTAGGAAAGCCCACAACACGAAATCATAGATCAAGTTTTGAAAATATATTGGCAAGGACTGACTCAGGGATGGTCAAAATGGATGACAGATATTTTGCAGATGAATGGTTTTATTTGAACTGTTCTCTTGGACACATAACGACACTGCAGATGGCTTGGTAACAATTGACCCAAAGCTAATACCCAGAAACCGGCTGAAAATTTTCAATATGGTTTGATTAACTGTTAGGCAAAGGATTTCCCAACCCAGGTGAATATAAGTGTCGTTTCCAAGAGTGGTCGACTGAGTTTTCGGACAATTTTAAAATACAACAAACATGCTCATTTTTCTCTCTTTTCCCCCACCATTTCTGGCAAGTACCTCTTTATTTTTGACAAGCTTGAGGAGGATAACATTTGCTTGGTTATAAGCTCACCCTTCGGATGAGTCCAACTTAGTTTAAAAATCGAACCCTAAGAAGGAGTGGTTTGTTCCTGTTGAAAATTAAACAGGTCCTTTACTGTTAAGTTTTAACGAGTCCAGTATAGGAGAAACTCGGTGTTTTTCAGTTTTAGGGAGTCAGAAGAAAAACTTAAGAAAACTCCATAGGTGTTCTTTTTCGTAAATTTAGTCTCTCGAGCCCGAAAAAGGATAAAATAATGCGGGAGAGAACTCTATTGACCGTATTTAGTCAACGTATACCTTTTTCGTAAATAGTCCATTTCAGTCCGTAAAAGGGGTAAACTTATACTGAAGGGACGACTATTCATTTACTTTAACGAGTTTGAATAGTCAAGTACTCGGCAATCTTTTCATATTTAGAGAGTCTGAAAAGGGCTTAAAGAGGACTCCAAGGTTTCGCTTTTTCGTAAAATTTTTTGAAAGAGTCCGAAAAAGTGATAAAAGTATGCTCTTTGTTGAAAAATGATCATTTCACCTGAAAAATCCTGTTTCTGCACAAAAAATCAAAACATTACACATACCTGTTTAAGATAAATAAAAATGCTTTCAAAAATATCCCTTTTAAAGTGAAAAATAAATAAATTAAAAATTCATTCATTCGAAAAAACTTATAAAAAGGACTTTTTCTATTTCATTTTTACCGTTCAGTTGCAGAGTGAAAATTAAAAAGCTTTTGGTTAAAAAATTTCCCGTGAAGATTCTGGAAAATTCAACCGTTGGAATAAAAAATCGTCAGCCCCAGGTAATCCATGACCTCCTTATCTTGTTTTTCATCCGTTTTAAATTCATTTTTAGGCTTTAGTTTGATTTTTTAGGGCAAAAATTGGTTCAAAAATGCGTCCGCGGGGTCCGCAGGCGGGACACAGGTTACCTGCGGACCCCGATTTTTTCTGAACGGGAAAAAATTGAGGGTACCGCACCCGGCACACATCCCACGTGCAGAGCTACGCTCTGTTTACAAAGAACGGGTGCGGTACCCGCGCGGTCACTTTTAAAACATAGTTTTCTCATTTTTCTGCCAAAATTTTTCAAATGAAATCATTCTAATATGCCTTATTTTGAGTTGCAGGATTAGCAAGATGCTTATTTGGTGAGAAAGGGAGCATGAGGAAGTGGATGAAGCTGCAATACTTCATTTGCCCACACAAAGGGCATTAAAATCATGCTGCTTATACAAATTCTGGGCCATCTCTGGCATGAGGGCACAAGTGGAACTCTTAACATGGTTGGTAGACAGATGGCACATGGAGGACCAGTGTTTCTTCATTGGTGGCCACCGGCTCGAAATTGAGCTGGAGGATATATACTTTTTGACTGGTTTGTCCAAGAGGGGCGAACATGTATCCTTGTTTGGGACTAGGCCAGGTGGCCAGACTGTCACTAGTCTTCAACTCGAATTTTGCAATGATCAGGCAAATCCTCGGGACAAACGGATTGACATAAAACATATCATCCATCCTGAACTGAAATTTATAGCATTCACTATTACCAAACTGTGTGGGAGTGCCGCGCTTCATGTAGCTACTGGTTCCCAAATGCGCATTGCTGTGGACTGTTTTCGCGGCACCATCTTCAACTGGTGCGAAGCTGTGTTGGCCAATATAAAAGGCCAACTTACCAGAGCAAAAACCGGGAAACTAAATAACTTTGGATATGGTTCCATTGTCGTTTCTTTTGCTCTGGAGAGGATTCCTCAGTTAGCTCCACAGAGTATTTCAGTTGATGCCGGTCGACCTCGAGAACCGAGAATGGTTCGCTGGTCCGCGCTGATGGCCCGTCATGCTATTGAGGGCACTGAGATTGTACGATTCCCTGCTTCATATTTTCGTTGGCTAGATCGCCAAGTTTTCATGATAGAGGATTTTCCGTATGCCGGGATGGATTTCCGCGGCGACAGAGAGATGTCTCTCCCTACAGGGGAACAATGGGATGATTCAGGTAAAACATTTTTCAACGTTTGCTAAGTTCTAATTTTTTTTATTTTTTTTTTATCGTCTTAATAACCAAAAGTTTTTTCGAATATAGATGTAGGTCCACAACGACCAGCTCATCTCCAACCTTTCGAGAGGAGACAACCAGTTGCGCCCGCACCAGCCCCAGCAGACCAATCAGTAGAGATTTTGACTGATTTGGAGCATCATCTAGAGCGCCTGACTCTAGATATACCAGAGACTAGCATAGATGACATCCCTCTCAGGCTGCAAAGATATGTGATTGGAGTCCCAGGACCTTTCAGGAGGTTCCTATGCAGGGTGGCCCAAGCAGTTGTTTCCTATCGAGATCATCATCAGTGATGGGATGATCGTATAGACTCATTTTTGTACTTTCGTATTATCATTTTTGCCGATCATAAGGTGTTTCCAACCTATGATCGAAGACGATGTATATTTTTTGAACACACTCCTATGATATATATCACTATTTTGACGGCTATCTGTATACATATATGAATGTTGATTGTTTTACTGTTTTTAATTATTGCAAATGTCTATTTATTATACTAGAAGCAATTGAATCTGCTAATGTATTTAAATGTCTTGGAATATGCTGATATTCAATGTAATCAAACTCACGTTCCAAGAGACGAACTCTCAAAAATAACCGTAATAACACCGGATTTCTAATGGTATAAACCCTGTTAAGCTGTAATACAACAAGTTCAGAATACAACCTTACAATCAAACTCCGAATTCCAAATGATATGGACTCAGATAATAACTCAATCACTGCACTATACTCGGCAATGTTATTTGTTGTTTGACCAAGGCTTACCCCATGCATGGATACTAACTCGTCAGAGGGTGAATAGATAACCCAAGCTGCGGAAGAAATGTTCCGTGTACTACGACAAGCACCATCAGTAAAAACAATGTAGGTTTGAAGAGACGTCGACATCTGCAATATCAAGAGTAAAACTCAGATAAGCAGTCATAGTGACAAAACACACTTCTAAACTAGGCACACTTTTCTAATCTAAACACACCAGCAGTAAAGAAAGTCTAAACTAAAAAAAATATCCATACCTCGTTTAAGCGTAATATCGCTTTAGATAAAGCCCATTTCTGGGTTTATCCAAAGGGACACCGTCAAAATCTACTAACTCATAGGCCCCTTTTGCTAACTTTCGTTTCACAATGTAAGGACCATGCCACATAGGCACGAATTTTCCAACTCCTAGCTTGTCATTAGCTTGATCATAAAGTAAAACTAGGTCTCCTTCTGAAAAATTTCGAGGGGTCACATTTCTATCATGCTGAGCTTTTATCCTTTTAACATGAGCCTCGTTTGCTATTGCAGCACTTCGTCGATTCTCATCTAATTGGGCCAAGTACAAGAAACTTTTTTCCTCTTCAGAGGTAGCTAGAAGTAATTCTACGGCTAATTTTAGTGACGGTATTTCGCATTCAATCGGCAACACAGCTTCTAAACCGTAGACCAGTTGAAAAGGAGTGAAACCTGTTGATGTTTTGACTGAGGTTCGATATGCCCAAAGTGTTGAAAATAACATGGAATGCCAATTCGTCTTGTGAATACCAATGATTCGTTTAATCATGGTGACTAAAACTTTATTAATAGCTTCAACGAGACCATTTGCCTGTGGATAGTACGGAGTGGAACTATCGTGGCGTAGGACAAGTTGTTCTGTTAGTTCAGTCATCATGATGTTCCGAAAATGACTTCCATGATCCGTAATAATAGCTTGAGGAACACCAAACCTAGCAATTATATGATTGAATACAAATGTTGCAGCAGTCTTGCCGTCAGCTGAATATGTAGGCATCGCCTCGGCCCATTTCGTAAAATAATCTACTGCGAGAATAATATAGGCATGCCCCCCGGCCGAGTGAGGGTTACATGTGATGAAATCAATACCCCATTTTGCAAATGGACCAACAGCAATTATAGGGTGAAGAGGAGCGGGTGGCGCGCGCATTTTCCTATCAAAAATTTGACAGTTGTGGCATTTCCGAACCGCATAAATGCAATATTTAAATAATGTTGGCCAGAAATAACCTGCACGCAATATCTTTTGGGAAATGGCATACCCGGACATATGACCGCCACATGCTCCAGAATGACAGTCATTTAGCACCTTTTCAGCTTCTTCATGAGTTAGACAACGTCGGAAAACAGAATCCGCTCCACGTCGATAAAGAGTATCACCAATGATATTATATTGTTGGGATTGGAAGCGTATTTTCCGTCGCTGAGTTCGTGAAATTTCAGGCCGAAAATATTGGGTTTGGAGATACACAATAATATCCCCATACCATGGATCAAGCGTACTGATAAGAAACAAAGATTCGTCCACAATGGACTCTTCTGCCACTGTTTCAGTATCAGTAGAGGGGAAATCACACATTAGTTCCGCAAAAACCAAAGATTTCTTTGCCTTGGATTTTTCAAATTCCAAGTCAAATTCCTGTAGGATAACTATCCATTTAGAATACTTGCCCCCCAGCAATTGTCTGGTCAAAATATACATCATAGGGTTGCAATCAGAAATTAATGTGGTTTTACGTAACAATATGTAATGTCGAAAACATTGGACAGCTTGAACAGCTGCCAAGGCCAATTTCTCCACATGTGTATATTTGATTTCAGTCGGATTCAAATTTCGACTAAGATAATAAATCACATGTTCGTTGTGAGATTCATCTTCCTGAACTAGTACCATTCCAATGGTGGAATGAGAAGCAGCGAGATACAAGATGTAATCTTGGTTGTAGTTGGGAGGATGCAATAACGGCGCATGGGTCAACGCATGTTTAAGTGCATTAAAAGATCGATCAGCGACCTCATCCCAAAAGAACGGAATGTCCTATTTCAACAACCGGGTAAAACCCTTCGCAAGCTCAGCATAGTTCGGAATAAATCTACGTAAAAAGTTTGCTTTCCCCTGCAAACTTTGGAGTTGGCGCAATGTCGAAGGAGGAGGCAATTTAACGATAGCTTCAACCTTCGAAGGATCGACACGAATGCCTGATTTCGAAACAACAAATCCCAGTAAACGACCGGATTCTACGCAGAAAACACATTTATGCGGATTCAACCTTATCCGATAATGCCGACATCTCATAAAAATTGCTCGTAAATGAGTGGGATGATCAGCCCTACGTAATGAATGACCAGGTAGATCATCAAGATATGGCTGAACAATGTGCTTAATGTCATGAAATGCATAAGACATTGCCCGTTGAAAAGTTGCTCCAGCGTTCTTTAGTCCAAAAGGTAGTTTACAATAGGCAAACGTTCCCCATGGACAAATGAAAGTTGTTTTAGGTTGATCTGCAGGGAGTATGTTTATTTGATTGTAGCCGGAAAAACCATCCATAAAGGAGAATAGTTCACTTCCAGCACAATCGTCAATTATCTGATCGATATAGGGTGTTGGATAATTGTCTTTTGGACACGCTCGATTAATATCCCTATAATCGATACATACTCTTATTGTTCCTTGTTTTTTAGTAACAGGAACAATATTCGATACCCAATCCGTTAAGGGAATTGGATAAATGAATCCTGCTCGAAGTAATTTTTCAACTTCAGTTTTTATAGCAGCAACTTTTCTAGGATGTATTTGACGTAATCGTTGACGAACAGGTTTAGCATCCGGGTAAGTCTTAATTTCATGAACCACGATCGATGGATCAATTCCTGGCATTTCTTCATAAGACCAGGCAAACACGTCACGGAATTCTTGAAATAGGGCTTTATAAGTCTGAATTTCTTCATCTGAACAACAAGCACCTATATGAATGTTTTCAATTATTCCTGGTTTTACTGAAATTTCAATTGGAACTGTTCTAGATATATTTTCCAAATTTAACTCAGAATTAGGATTTTGCAATGGATTCTGAGGTTCCTTGGCATATTCAGCAGTAAAAATTGAAGCGAAATCATTTTCAAAATGATCTAATTCAGGTAAGAATGAAGATCGGTGATGAAGATCTTCCCATGGTAAATCATCAACAGACAAAAACTCACGAATTTTCTCATCTGTATGAGCAATTTCAGGAAATGTCGTTGCATCTGAACTAGAAATAGAAAGCGATTCCTCTTGGATCCCATTCATTGGATCAGTTTTAGTTGAAGAGTGGTTGGAAAAAGACTGTACAGTCTGGTACGCTATTTCAAATGGACTCAAAGGCATCGCGCCATCAAATGAGTCTATCTCGGATTCAGAAGGAAGAATCCAAGGATCATCAAACATAACTGTGTCTGACGAAATCATATGAATAGTTGCAGTAGAAGATGATACGTTAGGAGGAGGAAAGGAAAAAGTTCCTAGCAAACCAGAATCTTTAACCAGACCTACTCCAACATCCTTATAAGGGATAGCCGTTTTACCAACATGCTGGATTGTTTCTGTGGAGGCTGGGTCTGACGAAAAATAAGTTAACTGATCTATTGTCACGATCCTTCCTTGATGTGGAAATTTTATAAGTCGGAAGACCGAAGAGACAACAGCAGCCATAGCATAAGACCAACTACGACCCAGTAGAAGGTTGTAATCTAGAGGGGCATCAACCACTTCCACATCTAGATTAACGATTTTCCCTTCAACCCCTATGGGTAAATCCTGCAAAATACCATAAGGTTGAAAACCTCGACCATCAAAAGCTTTTAGAATCGTCGGAGATTGGTTAAGTGTGGGAGAACCAAGAGATTTCCAACACTGAATCGACATAATACACGTTGAAGCTCCCTCATCAATCACAGTCCGAAAAATAGGTCTGTTTTTTACTAACACTGGAATCTGGAAAGCCATTTGGTGAGGGAGACGCAGTGTACTAGTTTCTAAATCGAAGATTATGAGGTTAGAATCCTGAACATCAACAGCTCCTATAGCAGACAATAACAATTTACGTTGTGCTGGACACGATTGTAGCACTTCCAAAGCCGACATTGCTGAAGGAGAAACAGCTAAATCTTCAACAATGTTGTAATTCTGAGCAGCTCTCGCATGTGGATTGAAAGCTGATTTACGAAGAACACCTTTAGCAGGCGGTTTGATTATCAATTCTGGATTTTGTTTCTCGATCTGTAGCGGACCGGAAACAGGAGGAGTTGTATTTGATGCGTTGGCATTAGAAGACTCTCCTTCTTTGCCATCGACGGGATTCTTAGAACCGTAATCTTGCGATCGCGTCGCAATCCTTACATGAGACATCATCATAATAGGCTCTTCTAAAGTGGTCGAGGAAGAACCAATCATTTTACTATCTTGAACTGGAAAAGGATCCTTCAAGACAGCAGGTTGTTGTGATCCTTTAATGAGTTTCGTAACCTCCTCTCGATATGGACATTCTTTTGTGAAGTGATCTTGTTCACAAATGAAGCATGGATAGCGAGGTTTACGTTTCTCGTCATTGGATTCTTCTTTATCTATTTTTTCCTTCGAATTTTTCTTGTTTTTGTTCCTCCCTTTCTTTTTACCACCGGATTTTGATTTTGCCGTAGATGTTTCAACGACATGAATATCGGCAGAAACTTCTTGAGAGGATTCTCCTTTCGGGGAATCAGGTAAAGTTATAATTGGAGAAGAATTCTTTGAGGATTTCTTCTTACTTTTAGAACCAACTGTACCAATCATACCGTCAGCGGCATGAGACCCTGAAGGAGCAGCAGTTATTTGACCTTGTTTGGGTAAATCGGGAATTTTTTCATGTAAAGTACATGACTGCGTATAAACGAGGTCAAGGTACTGAGCCTGAGCAATTACTTGCTCTTCAGTAACAACACCAGCCTTAGCTACATCTTCAGTGATCTTGGGCAATAATGATTTTACAAACCATTCTGCCAAAATTTGATCCGGAATATAAACCTTCACCAAACGTTGTCTACGTCGCCACTCATGAATATGATCAGAAATATACGTGGACGTAGATTGTTTTAGTGAAGTTTGTTAGAGTCGGCCCTTGCAGCCCTCCGTCAGTGATCATTTCGTCTTTTGCATATTCATTATTAGGTGTCTCGCTTGTTCCACTTCGTTGCATTTCACTAGGAGCATGCCATGCACTGACGAAGGGGTCTGTCGTCTTATGTTTCCTCATATTTACACCTGCAGTGCTATTTTAAAAATTTTCTCAAAAAATCATTCATAGGCATTATCATTACATATATGGTCATTAAAAATGTCAATAAGTGTCCTAGGTCTTGGTGTCTAGGGTTTTTGAGTCATTTATATACTAGTCATAAAGCCTGCAAAGTGAGGAAAGTTCTGCATTTGTGATTTTTATTTTATTATCATCAGCATTTAAAAAAAAAATATATTTCTAGTCCAAAACTCTGTTTTGGAACTAGAAATTTGTCATTATCATTTTGTAATAAATTGTAATTGTTCCGCCATGAAGACATTGTCAAAAGCAGACCCCTGGTCTCTTTCTTAGCCAAGATAGCCATATCCCTGCAAGAAGACAGCAAAATCATTAGTATCGACCTCAAAAAGCCAAAGGAAGTTTGTATTTGAAAAGCCGAAAGTGAAATTACAAAAACATTTGTAATATGGGTTTGAAATTAGATTTGAAATAAAATCTGATTGTGAAGATATTTGTAACATGTATAAAAGCCAAACAAGTTTCATTTTCACAAATCCATAGCACCCAAATCGTGATTTGAAGATGGGAGGGCCGATTTCAAAGTTTTAAGCTGCGTGGATAGAGTTTTGGGCGAGCGACCCACGCAGGAGGCGAGCGACCCACCTGGGCAGAGCGACCCACGTAGGTCATTTCAGCAGTGTAAAGTTACAAGGGGCGCGACCCACCTGGGCCGAGCGACCCACGCAGAGGGTGAGCGACCCACGCAGACACAGGGTTTCGAAATTCATTCTGAGCGCCCAGCCTTGCTTGGAATCGATGCAACTGGCCTTCAAACAGGTTTCTATCAATTGCTTGATGTTTTTGAATGCATTTGTGGCATCATTGGTGGTTTCAAATGTTCAAACGGAGGATTTAAAACCCCACAGTCATAGCATTATCATTTTCAGGGTTTTAAAATGAAAATGAATGGTTGAATGAGTTTTTTTGCTATCTCATGGCAGTAATACATCCAGCTTTGCATATAATATCAAAACCATATTGCTCCCATGCCCATTATGCCATTGCGACCATTACTATTATTATACCATGTTAAAACCCTTTGTTCCATGGTGACTGTGGTTGTAATGAGTCTCACTTCCCAATGTAAAAACATTTTCATGACTTTGTTTCAAATTGCCCATTGAGACCTTTGTGGTCATTACTCATAGACAAACACATTCTATTGATGCCATGCTCTCCTTTGATAAGATTTGTTCAAAATTTTGAAAGTTGCCCGCTCCCTTTGATCCAAATTCACTTGCATTGAAAAACAGAGATTGTGCCTTTTTCCAATCCATCTAAAACAGAGATTTTATCCATGATTTGATTCCTTGATGGTGTTTTGACGGTGGGAATATTGGTTGGGTGTTGAAACATACATCCTAACTTTGTTTGCACTGCTTTCATATCAGTATACACATTGCCAAAAGCTTGGTCAGAGCCATGTCGGAGACAGAGTCAGAATATAAGCCAGGGTCAGGCAGTGATTCGGTGACTGAAGGTAATGTGCCACGGGGGTCCCGCAGAGATCATAGAAGTGGTGATCATCGCAGAGAGGAGCCTACTTCTTTGGCTCGGTTGTAGGCATGTCCATTAGCTATGGATTGTTTTCGATACTTGTCATGTTTCAGATTTTGTGAGATGGTTGCACAAACCCGGCCTCATCGTGAATTGGCCCGTCTGTTTGTTCTTCATTTACGGGATGGTCGGGTAAGCCTTGCTGGGGTTGATTTCATAGTATCACCCTTGACTATTGCTCAAGCCACTGGTATACCGAACATGGGCGAGGAATGGAACAAGGGTCAGCAGTTAGAGAAATTTCACTATGAGCCATACATTAAAACTGGATATAGGGCTTACTTGAGCAGAGTTTTTCCATTCAGATTCTTGAGAGATGAGTATGCACCGCTCATGAGGCTCATTATTCAGTATTTTAGTTGTGAGGGCAGGTATGCTCGTCTTTTCTCATACCATATTCGTTTGCTGATGCACTTCACAAGGGTACGTATGATGAGTATTCCATATTTCATACACCGCAACATAGAGAGGATGGTGACATTTGTGCAGAAGAAGACGAGCCCAGTGCAGCAGTACAGGAGTATATATCATTTCACTTTGATCAAAATCTTGGTGTCACATCAGTTGGCAGAGCAAGGCATCACTTGGGAGGATTTCATTTCCAGAGACTTTTTCAGAGTGCCACAGCAGCCTCCCGAGGCAGTTCATGATGCAGGAGAGCCCTCACACCAGCCGGACATGCTTGAGGTTGAGCATATCATCACCTCACTTGGATTCGAGACATATGTGGCGAGCCACGGGCCTTATTTGCAGCTGACGGCGAGTATTATCTCTCCGCGTGATGTCGGGAAAGGGTCTCGCCCTGCACCCCACGGTGCGAATGCAGTGCAGGACGAGGCGAAGGCCCATGCATGATGAGGCCCCATCAGGAGGCCGGGACACCGATATGACAGTCATTGATGTTGATACGGGCTCTCCTAGCTCGAAGCTGAGGGAAGTCATCCAGGAGCAAAGGGCCGAGAATGACCAGCTGAAAGACCAATTGCAGAAGGCTCGGTGGGTGATTAACTATTTGGAGCAGCGCAACAAACAGCTCGAGGATGAGCTCACATTTTATGAGGTGCGCCAAATCCGTGAGGACAGACAGTGGAATCGAAAGAGGCCCGGTGACATGACACCAGCTGACAGAGATACTGTACTCACGCGGGTGAATATACATCTGGAGAAGCTGTTGGCGAAGGCCAATCGAGACAAAGACATGCTTCGCCACATGAAAGGCCATTACTGGGCTCGCATGCATGTTTGCAAAGCGAGGATGAAGATCATGAAGAGGAGGTTGCGCAAAGCACTAAAATGGCGGAAAACGCCTGATCCACTTCGGATTTTGGCCGAGGCTTCATTGACTGGGCAGGACACATGATGGAGGACCTCCGCTCTGAATTTGGGCAAATTCGGAGAAAATTTTGTCGTTTTCAAATTTTTGGTCTAAAAAACAGGTTTTGCAGCTACGTGGGTCGCGCGCTCATGCGCTCGCTTTTTTTTGAGACACTTGCTGGAGGATATTTTTACATTTTTGGATTTTTCATGGTTAAATATGCATCCTCTGAAGTCAACTTAGCATTTCAACAAAATCTGGATGGTCAAACAGCTCAAAAACACCATGAAAATCACCTTGCTGCCACCTTTTGCACCAGCAGGAAGTACCTCTGGGAGAATGAGGCTTTGGAGGGTCAAATCAACTCCAAATTCAGAAATTCCACTTGGGTTGGAAAATACACATCCATGGCTTTCCAACTAGCTATCATGAGCTCAATTTTGATGCCGGGAGCTACCTCAAAATCAGCCTGGAACATGAGCGACCCACGCAGTTCAGGAGCGACCCACCTACAAATTTTTCTGAATTTTCAGCTGCCATCTCAGTATTTCGCCTATTATGGACCAGTTTTGCTTATGGATAGAATTTTTGGGTTTTTATGATGTAAATTCATGTTTGATATGTAACTTTGGCTTGTTTTTATCTCTTCTAGAAGATTCACTCTCAAATGAGTAAAAAATCATGTAATGGATCAGTTTCCACTCTTTTAGAGGCAAGTGGTTAGCTGCCTAGATTGTAGTTCCATGATTAGAATTGAAACTGATCCTTGAAGAGGGAATTCGACCCCTAGAGGTGGGGAAAGGGGTTAGAGTGATCTATATATTGTAATTTCTGAGGCATTCTAGAGGTTGGACTCTTGGGATACTTTTGATACTATTGTACATATTTTTCATATTTTGGCTAAGGAAAGATCAGGGGTTTTGCGGCACTTGTTGGGATCCTTGTGGTTTCTGTTCTTGATGGTGTTTCTCCTTTGTTTACTGTAAGTTTTTTCATGTTTAATGTTGCCATCCTTTCATTATGCTTCTGAACTAAATTGAATGAGTGAAATAAGGTTGAATCCATTGTTTACAGTGCTTAGCCTTTGAATTCAGTTAGTTCTATATGTTTTCAGTTGTTTGGAGAGGATCCAAGTTCTTCTTTGCCCTCTTCAGCTCCTCGTCGGTCTAATCTATCCATAAATCCAATTTAAAGCATCAAGATCATCACCTACCTCGCCCCAGCTTGAACTCTGCAAAGGTCTGACCTTATCCCCGGACCCAAAACTTGTTTTCCCATTACTCCAGCGAAAAACCAAAAACCAAAAATCAAACATACCTATCTCTTTACTAGCCTAAAATCAGTTCTTATTGTAAGTAATCTCGCATCCTATTGCTTATTTTCTCGAGATTGACGGAGAGAGCCCTCTCCTATCCTCGTAGGGCTAGCTACGAGGCTGAGCGTGGTTTGATGTAGCCTTGAGTTTTACTTCATTTCAGCCTGAGGTAGATTTGAGTGCTAACATAGTGGCGACCATATTGGGGAAGATCTCAATGGTTTGCTTGTTGATGTGTTTGTTCCACGAGTCTTAGACGGAGTCTGAAGTCACGCCAGGTAGCTTTCGAAACGCTTTTGTTATGCATAAGCGGAAGTAGATAAACGTTGCTTCAGTCGATCTCCGGTAAGCTTGTGTGTTCAGTACTTGATTTGTAAATCACCCGAGTATACTTATTCGTTCTAGACCTTTTGGATGATTGAGTCTAGAGGTCGAAAGGCTGAAAGTAATTGATTTTGTTCCTTGAAATTTTTCCCGAGAAGATCAATACACTGGCTTCAAGAAGGAATACTAGGGCGAATCCTGACCCTGATCCACCAACAATATTCGAAAATCTGAATCTGATTCCAAGGACCCTTAGAAAACAAGGAAGTCAAGAGAGTTCTGAAAGAGAAAGCCAATTGAGTTTTGAGAGTTCCAGAGTGCTTACCCGATCTGCATCCTGTCCTGTCAAAATCATATATATTGATGAAATCCCCTTTGATGCACGGTTTGAAACATCCTTGTTTGTGAATTTTTCCGAAACTGAATTGTCAAGATTAGTCCCAGATCCATTGTTTACTGAAGATTTGCAATATAAATTTGTTTCACAGTACCTGGATAGACAGCTGCAAAGTTCTATTGAGGATACTAAAACTTTTGAATTTACTGAATCTGCTTCACAAGTTCTTGACCCATCTGAAATTGCATCAAGTTCACGGATCCCTACTGAGCCTCCCTTTATCCCTACCATTCCGGTTCAGCCTGAGTTTTCTGATCAGCAATCAATAGTAATTTCTCCGTTTCCATTGAATATATCTCGTAGACCTACTGCTCCTACTCCTCCTGTATCTCCTCGACAACAGATTGTCTTCAATCCACCAAGAGCTATGGCTGCTCGTTTTGCACCTCTTGTGTTACCCCAGCAGTTGAATGATATGCCCGCAGACTATCAGAGTAAGATCCCGACATTTGATGGCACTCCACAGAGTCTTCCTGCACAACAGCATGTAGACAATATGGCAGATTTCTTTGATCGTTTTGAGATTGATGAAGAAAATGTGACTATGAGGCTTTTTGTGCAAACCTTTGGAGGAGAGGTAAGAAAATGGTTTAGAGCCTTGCCGCAAAGAAGCATCGATACATTGGCAGAACTTCAGAGGCAGTTTTTAGATCGATGGGAGATGAAAAAGGATCCGCTGCAGATTACTTCAGAATATACAAACCTCAAATGTAATCCTGGTGAGTCTGTTCAGGATTATATCATTAGATTCAATACAGTGTATAATGCTATTCCAGATGACTTGAGACCGTCTAAAAAGTCTGCTCTCCTTAAATTCCCGGATGGCTTTGATCAGGAGATGGCTTATTCCCTTCGTGATAGAGATCCACCTACTTTAGAAGATATGCAGAAGGTCGCTGTTAGTGTTGAGGCAAATCTGAATGATAAAAGAGCACGATTGAAAGCAGAGAAAAGAGTGACAATAAAGGAAGAGCCTTCCACATCTATATCAGAACAACACTTAGCTCGTGAGTTGGAAAAGGCTTTAAGAAGAATGAATCTTGACAAAGCAGAAACACAGTTTCGAAATCCAAATTTCCGTGGCCAGCAGCAGCCACAATTCAGAATT
The DNA here is from genome assembly GCA_034641835.2 of Pinus albicaulis. NCBI lineage: Eukaryota > Viridiplantae > Streptophyta > Pinopsida > Pinales > Pinaceae > Pinus > Pinus albicaulis. The sequence continues at coordinate 11,383 of JAXQQM020060303.1, read as the reverse complement.
AAGCAGCGTGAACAAAGAGCTCAAGAGCCAGCAGCCCAACAGCAGATCAAGACCCCTCTTTTGCAGAATTTTGTGAGTCATGACTCCGATGATGATGATGATGTGTCAGGTGAGCAAAATCATTTCTTCACTCCCGATGATTTGCCTATTTATATCACTGAGGATGAAGAATATGGTGAAAGTTCAGTTGTTCAGAAAGATGAGGATTTCATCCTAACAAATGATGCTGATTTAGAGGAAGAGTTAGATGAATACCAAAGAGGATATTTGAATGCATTGACTACCCAGCAGAAGCAGTATTCATTGAGAAATCGAGATGTGCCTATAAATCCCATTCAGAAAAGAAAAGAAGCTTCAGCACCGAAGACAGATTCACCAATACCACAGAAAAGAGGAAAAGAGACAATTGACCCCGCAGCAAATAAAGTATCATCAGCTGAGAAGGTAAATCAGTCAAACATAGTGAAAGACAAGGCTGAAAAGAAGGAAATTCCAGTTAAAGAGGTCGAGAAGGTTTCAGCATTTAGCTTGGAAAATGAAATTTCCAAACTAAAAATATCCATTCCTTTGACGGAGATTATGAAAAACAGCAGCTACCGTAGTCAAGTCACCAAAATTTTGAACTTTGATCCGATGATTGACACAGTAAATGTTGAGGATGATCAGCCGGAATTGATTTTTGGGCCTGCATTAAATGGTGAGTCTCCTGACAGTAATGTTCCTCCTTTTTACATCAGTTTGAGGTTGCATGAATATATATTGCACAATGTTATGCTCGATTCGGGTGCTTCGCACAATTTGATGCCAAAGGCGATCATGGAAAAGTTGGGATTAGACATTACAAGAGAGTATCATGATTTGTATTCATTCGATTCCAGCCGGGTAAAGTGGATAGGACTCATCAAAGATTTGGTGGTAAGTTTAGATCAAATTCCAGCGAAGAATGTTTTGATGGATGTGGTGGTTGCCGACATTCCTCCACGTTTCGGGATGCTCCTTGCAAGATCTTGGGGGGCAAATTTGAAAGGTACACTTCAGTTAGATTTCTCTTATGCTACAATTCCAGTCTTCGGTCAAATGAGAAAGTTATATCGTGAGCAGAAGATGAAATACATGATAACTAGCAAAGAGAAGCCAGTCAATCATCCTGTGAACTATGTACATACTGATTTAGAGTCGTTTGTGTTGCTTGCTGATAGTTTTAATGATGTAGAAAGTCAATTAGTTCAGGCAGAAGACATACCAGAAATAAATGAGAATTTTAGAGAGGTTTTGCAAAAAGAAAGAAGAGAAAAACAAGCTGTTTTGGAGCAATCAGCTGAAAACAATGGGCAGCAAACAGGAAAAACAGAGCCGGCACAGTTTCAGCATTTAGAGGATGATGAAGATGGTCTTTGGACCATGGATTTTGACGGTGCAGTGGGCAGCGATGGTGCTGGGATTGGTGTGTGGATTTGTAGTCCATTTTCCGCTCCTGATAAAGTTCCGAGCAATGTGAGAGTGTGTTCTTACAAGCTTGCATTCGATTGTTCTAATAATGAAGCGGAATACGAGGCTCTTATTGCTGGCCTTAAGATTCTCAAGAAGCTGAATGCGAAAAGGATTGCGGTATATGGTGATTCAGAATTAGTGATAAAGCAAGTTAAAGGTGAGTTTCGGGCTAAGCATCCTCGCATGAGGGCTTACCGAAATGCAGTTTTGGATATTTTGAAGTTATTTTCTGATCATACTTTGACATGTGTGCCCCGCATACAAAATGGTGTTGGTGATGGACTTGCTAAGGCAGCAAGCAATCTTAAGATTCCAATGAATTCCAGCAACAAGTTTGAGATACATGTGAAACACCGGCCCACCGTTCCAGACAATCAGCGATGTTGGCAAGTTTTTGAGGATGATGAGGAGATTAGTGAATTTCTGCAGAATAAGGGTAAGTTTAAAGATACCTCCATAGATACAAAATTTGATGATGGTATTGATGACATACAGATAAATCAAATGGATGTGCTGCAACTGAAGGATAACATCATTCCTAAGGGATTGATTCCTTTGGAAGAGTTGTTTGATCAAGACGATGTAGCTCGCAAGCCTACATTGAGGCCAACAGAGAAAGGTGTCGAAGAGGTAAATATTGGGACAGCTGAGAATCCCAAGATGGTGAAATTGTCAAAGTCATTGTCACCAAAGGTAAGAGCAGAATATGTGAAATTGTTATCTTCATTTTCTGATGTGTTTGCGTGGGATTATTCAGATCTTAAAACATATGATACCAATATCATTCACCATACTATTCCCATCAAACCAAATCAGAAGCCTTTTCGTCAAAAGTTGAGGAGGATCAATCCAAAGCTGCTACCATCAATCGAAAAAGAGGTAAATAGGTTGTATAAGTCAGGAATCATTGTACCTATTCATTTTTCAGAGTGGATATCAAACTTGGTGCCCGTGAGAAAGAAGACAGGTGAGATCCTTTTATGTATTGACTTCAGAAATCTGAATAAGGTATCATTAAAGGACAATTATCCGCTGCCAAAGATGGATCACATATTGCAGCGAGTAGTTGGAGCATCAAGGATGTCACTACTCGACGGATACTCAGGTTATAATCAGATTTTAGTGCAGGAAGATGATCGTGACAAGACTGCGTTCACCACTCCTTGGGGAACATTTCATTACGCAAAGATGCCGTTCGGTTTAAAGAATGCAGGCGCTACCTTTCAGTGTGCAATGGACATGGCTTTTGCCAATGAGAAAGATGTGTTTTTGGTTGTTTACCTTGATGATCTAACTTTGTTTTCCAATTCTGATGAGGAACATTTATATCATCTGAAAATTGTTTTCCAGAAGTGCAGAAAATATGGCATTTCGCTGAATCCAAAGAAGAGCCTTTTCGCCATGGATGAAGGAAAGCTCCTTGGCCACATCATATCGAAAAATGGCATTCGAGTTGATCCTGCACGTGTTGAAGCCATACAGTAGATTGAACAGCCCCGGAACAAGAAAGAGATACAGTCATTTAATGGTAAAATGAATTTTCTGCGTCGTTTCATTCCCAATCTTGCAGAACACCTTAGAGAAATCACGAACATGCTGAAAAAGGACAGTCAGGTAAGATGGACAGAAGAGGCAGTAAATTCATTCAATTTGGTAAAGATAGCTCTTTCCTCAGCCCCTATTTTAATCAGCCCCGATTACACACAAGACTTCATTTTATTTTCTTTCGCTTCTTAGCACACATTGGCAGCTGTTTTGATGCAAAAAAGGGATGGAGTTGAGAAGCCCATCGCTTTTTTCAGTCGGATCATAAGAGATGGAGCATTGAAGTATAATATCATTGAAAAACAAGCACTTGCGCTTGTAAAGGCTTTGAAGGATTTCCGTGTGTACATATTGCATTCCCACATTACAGCATATGTTCCTAACGCAGCAGTTAAAGATGTTTTGGTACAGGCAGATCCAGAAGGGAGAAGAGGTAAGTGGATCGCTGCGTTGTTAGAGTACGATGTGGAGATTAAACCGACCAAGCTGATCAAAGGACAAGGACTCGCCAAGCTCATGGCTGAAACAAATCTGCATGCTCTAGACATAAATTTGATTGCTGCCATGTCTGATGAAGATGGGGAAAGTACGTCAGTTCAGGTATCCGATATTTTTTTTTCTTCTCCTTGGTATGCTGACATTTTATATGTGCTTCAGAATTTGTCTACACCGCCTGGGATGCCGAAAAATAAGAGTAGAACATTGAAGTTAAGAGCTGCTAAATTCTGCATTTTGAATTATGCATTGTATTGGAAAGACCCTGGAGGTATGTTGTTGAATTGTTTGGTAGAAGAGGAAGCTCAAAGAGTTTTGGAGGATTTTCACAAAGGTGACTGTGGAGGTCATTTGTTTTGGAAGACCACAGCGAATAAGATCCTAAGGGCAGGGTATTATTGGCCTTCTTTGTTTTCTGATGTGTTCAAGGTTGTTAAAAATTGTCATGAGTGTCAAATATTCGAAGGGAAGCAGAAACTACAGCCTTTGCCTCTAAAACCAATCGAAGTTAATGCACCATTCCAGCAGTGGGGATTGGATTTTATCGGGGAAATCCACCCAGCATCCTCCGGACAGCATAGATGGATCTTGACAGCTACAGACTACTTCACGAAGTGGATTGAGGCGATTCCCACTCGACAGGCCACTGATGCGGTAATTATTTCTTTCCTTGAAAACAATATTCTGTCACGCATTGGGTGTCCTAGTAAAATAATCACAGATAATGCAGCAGCCTTTAAGTCTAAGAGGATGGTTTATTTTTGCTTTAAGTACAATATTACCTTGGGACATTCGACCGCCTACCATCCGCAAGGAAATGGCTTGGCGGAATCTTCAAATAAATCCTTGGTGAATATCATTAAGAAATTGCTGGAAATCAACAAGAAGGCTTGGCACAAAAAGTTGGTAAATGCATTATGGGTTGATAGGGTAAGTCAGAAAAAGTCTATTGGCATGTCTCCTTTCGAGTTGGTGTATGGGACGGATACAGTTTTTCCTACTTCACTTGCTGTCCCGGTGGTCAAATTGCTTCAGGAGGCTGGAAGTGAAGAGGATCCTATGCAGCGGAGAATTAATGAGATGATTCATTTACAGCAGACACGAGAGGAGGTATTTCAAAATACTTTCAAGTTGCAGGAGCGCATAAAGAAGATCTACGACAGAAAGGAAAAAGCAGATAAGTTTCAGTTGGATGAAGTAGTTTTGAAATGGGATGCTCGGAATGAAGATAAGGGAAAGCACGGAAAATTTGAGAATTTGTGGAAGGGACCTTTTAAGATTGCAGCGTATCGGGGTCAGAATGCATTTCTTCTCAAAGAAATGAATGGAGATGATTGTCCTGGTGGACCGATCAATGGTCGGTTGCTGAAGCGCTATTATTTCTGAGTACTTGCTGTTGATCTCATTGTCATTGTATATATCATTTTACTTTTGTTTCATTGCAAGTGTGCACTGATCTCTCATTTTCAGTCTGGGGCCCGGAGCGAAGGCTATAATTCTGGAAATAGAGGTTGGTTGGTTTGAGATTGTAAATTTAAGTTTTATCAGTCTTCTTGTTTAAAGTCATGTCAGTTTGAGTCTAGTCAGTTTTGGTCAAATTGCAGTCTATCGTCAGTCAAATCTGCAGTCAATAAAATTGTCCAAAGTTTGTCTTGTCGGTTGAAATAATGATTCCATCGCCCAATGGATGAGAGGCACTGTCTGACTCCCCCAGAGATCTGCTGTTCTTGGCATCTCCATGGAGCCACCATCCCCATTGGAGCCAATGTTAGAGTCGGCCCTTGCAGCCCTCCGTCAGTGATCATTTCGTCTTTTGCATATTCATTATTAGGTGTCTCGCTTGTTCCACTTCGTTGCATTTCACTAGGAGCATGCCATGCACTTACGAAGGGGTCTGTCGTCTTATGTTTCCTCATATTTACACCTGCAGTGCTATTTTAAAAATTTTCTCAAAAAATCATTCATAGTCATTGTCATTACATATATGGTCATTAAAAATGTCAATAAGTGTCCTAGGTCTTGGTGTCTAGGGTTTCTGAGTCATTTATATACTAGTCATAAAGCCTGCAAGGTGAGGAAAGTTCTGCATTTGTGATTTTTATTTTATTATCATCAGTATTTAAAAAAAAAAAATTTATTTCTAGTCCAAAACTCTGTTTTGGAACTAGAAATTTGTCATTATCATTTTGTAATAAATTGTAATTGTTCCGCCATGAAGACATTGTCAAAAGCAGACCCCTGGTCTCTTCCTTAGCCGAGATATCCATATCCCTGCAAGAAGACAACAAAATCATTAGTATCGACCTCAAAAAGCCAAAAGAAGATTGTATTTGAAAAGCCAAAAGTGAAATTACAAAAACATTTGTAATATGGGTTTGAAATTAGATTTGAAATAAAATCTGATTGTGAAGATATTTGTAACATGTATAAAAGCAAAACAAGTTTCATTTGAACCAAACCACAGCACCCAAATCGTGATTTGAAGATGGGAGGGCCGATTTCAAAGTTTTAAGCTGCGTGGACAGAGTTTTGGGCCGAGCGACCCACGCAGGAGCCGAGCGACCCACCTGGGCAGAGCGACCCACGCAGACCAGTTCAGCAGTGTGAAATTACAAGGGGCGTGACCCACCTGGGCCGAGCGACCCACGCAGAGGCTGCGCGACCCACGCAGACACAGGGTTTCGAAATTCATTCTGAGCGCCCAGCCTTTCTTGGAATCGATGCAACTGGCCTTCAAACAGGTTTCTATCAATTGCTTGATGTTTTTGAATGCATTGGTGGCATCATTGGTGGTTTCAAATGTTCAAACGGAGGATTTAAAACCCCACAGTCATAGCATTATCATTTCAGGGTTTTAAAATGAAAATGAATGGTTGGATGAGTTTGTCTACTATCTTATGGCAGTGATACATCTAGCTTTGGATATAATATCAAAACCATATTGCTCTCATGCCCATTATGCCATTGCGACCATTGCTATTATTATACCATGTTTAAACCCTTTGTTCCATGGTGACTGTGGTTGTAATGAGTCTCACTGCCCAATGTAAAAACATTCTCATGACTTTGTTTCAAACTGACCATTGAGACCTTTGTGATTATTACTCATAGGCAAACACATTCTATTGATGCCATGCTCTCCTTTGATAAGATTTGTTCAAAATTTTGAAATTTGCCCGCTCCTTTTGATCTAAATTTCACTTGCATTGAAAAACAGAGATTTTATCCATGATTTGATTCCTTGATGGTGTTTTGACGGTGGGAATATTGGTTGGGTGTTGAAACATACATCCTAACTTTGTTTGCACTACTTTCATATCAGTATACACATTGCCAAAAGCTTGGTCAGAGCCATGTCGGAGACAGAGTCAGAATATGAGCCAGGGTCAGGCAGTGATTCGGTGACTGAAGGTAATGTGCCACGGGGGTCCCGCAGAGAACATAGAAGCGGTGATCATCGCAGAGAGGAGCCTACTTATTTGGCTCGGTTGCAAGCATGTCCATTAGCTATGGATTGTTTTCGATTCTTGTCATGTTTCAGATTTTGTGAGATGGTTTCACAAACCCGGCCTCATCGTGAATTAGCACGTCTGTTTGTTCTTCATTTACGGGGTGATCGGGTAAGCCTTGCTGGGGTTGATTTCATTGTATCACCCTTGACTATTGCTCAAGCCACTGGTATACCGAACATGGGCGAGGAATGGAACAAGGGTCAGCAGTTAGAGAAATTTCACTATGAGCCTTACATTAAAACTGGATATAAGGCTTACTTGAGTAGAGTTTTTCCATTCAGATTCTTGAGAGATGAGTATGCACCGCTCATGAGGCTCATTATTCAGTATTTTAGTTGTGAGGGCAGGTATGCTCGTCTTTTCTCATACCATATTCGTTTGCTGATACACTTCACAAGGGTACGTATGATGAGTATTCCGTATTTCATACACCGCAACATAGAGAGGATGGTGACATTTGTGCAGAAGAAGACGAGCCCAGTGAAGCAGTACAGGAGTATATATCATTTCACTTTGATCAAAATCTTGGTGTCACATCAGTTGGCAGAGCAGGGCATCACTTGGGAGGATTTCATTTCTAGAGACTTTTTCAGAGTGCCACAGCAGCCTCCCGAGGCAGTTCATGATGCGGGAGAGCCCTCACACCAGCCGGACATGCTTGAGGTCGAGCATATCATCACTCCTTTGGTTCAGACATATCAGCGGGGCCACAGGGCCTTATTTGCAGCGACACGGCGAGTATTATCTCCACGTGATGTGGAAAGGGTCGCATTCTTTTTTAGAGTGCGAGGTACGGAGTACGGGGCCAGGGGGCAAGAGGCCATTGCACCCAAAACTGCCCATCGGGGAGGGGCGGGGCTTTGATTGAGATGTTAGCCGATCATTGATGTTGATACGGGCTCCTCCTGGCTCGAAGGGGCGAGGGGAAGTCATCCAGGAGAAAAGGGCCGAGAATGACCAGCTGAAAGACCAATTGCAGAAAGCTCAGTGGGTGATTAACTATTTGGAGCAGCGCAACAAACAGCTCGAAGATGAGCTCACATTTTATGAGGTGCGCCAAATCCGTGAGGATAGACAGTGGAATCGAAAGAGACCCGGTGACATGACACCAGCTGACAGAGATACTGTACTCACGCGGGTGAATATACATCTGGAGAAATTGTTTGCGAAGGCCAATCGAGACAAAGACATGCTTCGCCACATGAAAGGCCATTACTGGGCTCGCATGCATGTTTGCAAAGCGAGGATGAAGATCATGAAGAGGAGGTTGCGCAAGGCACTTCGATGGCGGAAAAGGCCTAATCCACTTTGGAATTTGGCCGAGGCTTCATTGACTGGGCAGGACACATGATGGAGGACCTCCGCTCTGAATTTGGGCAAATTCAGAGAAATTTTTTTCATTTTCAAATTTTTGGTCTAAAAAACAGGTTTTGCAGCTACGTGGGTCGCGCGCTCATGCGCTCACTTTTTTTTGAGACACTTGCTGGAGGAGATTTTTACATTTTTGGATTTTTCATGGTTAATTATGCATCCTGAAGTCAACTTAGCATTTCAACAAAATACGGATAGTAACGACTCAAAAACACCATGAAAATCACCCCTTCTTCCACCTTTTGCACCAGGGCGTACCTCTTGGAGAATATTAGTATCGCCCCGGCTAAAAATTTTAATGCGATCAAGTAAAGTCTTATCATGATTCACCGGAGAAGCGGGCAAGCCCGCGCCGGCCTTTTATCTAAAAAATGCATCCCTTCCCAAGAGTCGGGACTTGGTGCACGTATTAGCTCTAGAATTACTACGGTTATCCGAGTAGTATGGTACCATCAAAAAAACTATAACTGATTTAATGAGCCATCCGCAGTTTCACAGTCTGAATTATTTCATACTTAGACATGCATGGCTTAATCTTTGAGACAAGCATATGACTACTGGCAGGATCAACCAGGTAGCACCCTCCCACTTCAAAGGGCATTCAAAGTTCACTCTTACAGAGAGCCGACTTGAACACCCATCAAGTCAAGGAGAGGTCAACATATCATGTAAAGCTCTTATACCTTGCACCTCTTGCATCCCCAAGAAGGGATTAGAGCCCACACACAGTACATGCCGAGGACATGCAAGACATCAAACGTAATGGACGATGGATGCAAGATCCACAAAGCGAAAAAATGGGTCAACCCGCCGAGTCACATTGCACCGAGGCTGCCTAGGAGTTGGTAACCACCCCCCAACCAGCCAGGATGGCAAAAGCCTTATCACCCACGACAGCCACAGTGAACAGACAAAGGGGAGAAAACAGGAACAGGACTCTCTTAGAAATGCCCCCCAAACCCTCCCCGCCTCGCACCAAGGCCACCTAGGAGTCCACTCCGACAGCGGAAATAGTGGACCTCGAGCGCCTGCGGCGACCTCGATGCAAAGGCAAACAAATGGAGAAAGACCAACCGCACAATCTCTCTCTCTCTCTCTCTCTCTATCTCTATCTCAAACGCCTCCCAACCATCCCCGCCCCGCACCAAGGCCACCTAGGAGTCCACCCGGACAGCAACAACGATGGACCTCGATCACTCGATCGCCTGCGGCGACCTCGATGCGAAAGCAAAGTAAATAAAGGGAGAGCAACCGACCCCACGGCGTCTCTTAAAAATTCCATGCAACCCTTCCCGCCCAGCAGGGAGGCCGCCTAGGAGTCCACCCGGACAGCAGCAACAGCGGACCTCGATCACTTGATCGCCTGCGGCAACCTCACTGCAAAGGAAAAAGAAGGAAGTAGAAGGATAATGACCAAGTCGACAACCTCTATTAGAAATGCCACCCCAACCCACCCCGCCCCGCACCCAGGCCACCTAGGAGTCCACCCGGTCAGCAGCAACAGTGGACCTCGATCGTTTGATCGCCTGCGGCACCCTCGATGCAAAAGGACGGAAATAAAACAAGAACGACCATTCCCGCAACCTCCCTTAAAAATTCCCCCCTCCAACCCTCTCCCCACCCCGCACCGAGACCACCTAGGAGTCCACCCGGACAGCAGCAACGGTGGACCTCGATCGCTTGATCGCCTGCGGCAACCTCGATGCGAAGGCAGAGGAAAAAAATGAATGCATATCGAGAGGCTCGCTACAAAAGGCATGAACATATCCGAACAGGAGGAGGGATCAGGCAGCCCCGCACCCCACACACCCTGCATACAAGCAACCTGGGAGATTGCCCCACCGACTTACCAACTGGAAAATGAAAACTTCTCACCTGCAGCCACCTCCACACAGAGGAGGGAGGTCGAAGCGTTCCACCTTCAAGTCCTCCTTCCAGATATAGCCCCCGCCATCAACGTAGCAAGCCTCATCACTGTTGGACCACAATCGCATGAGCGATCAACAAAACAAGAAATGCCCATCACCTTGTGTCTCAACATTCCAAGCCGCATAATCCTACGATGCACGCAAGATGCAAGGAAAAATCCGACCACTCGAGAAAACAAATGGGCCACCACATCTATCAAGACCTCAAAGCCAACGCAGGGACAAACAACGTGCACTCTGAAAGGAATTCCAGACCTTAATTTTACAACAAGTAGAACCCCGCTCCTCACATCGCCCAATGGAAAAAGCAAGCAAGAGGGGAAGCTTACGGCGAAAACCCCTCCACATTCCTCTTAAACGTATGCATCTCAACCCACAGTGCTGACATAGAAAGAGTACAAGCACAAGAAACCGGCACCGTGAAGAGCCAAACAATGAAGAGGACAGTCGTCTCAAGGAGCCACACACAAAAACCCATCCAATTCCGAGAACACGGAGCGAAGGGAGAATTGTTCACATATGCCTCCAAGGACGAGCATGGCCAACATTACCGCTCATGTGCTACCGAGTGGGGATGGAGAGAATATGAATGTCGACCACCCTACAAATGACCCAAGGCCATTCTTCAGGCACACCCAACAAGCAACTCAATTACCAACCCACCTTTCACACGAAAATCCAACCCCTCCCCCCACCAAAAGAGGAGGAGGTGAACAATATAGCGAGGAGCCGATTTCACGAAGCCAACGAGACAAAAGCCCACCTCTCCAACCCACCAAAAAGGGAGGAGGTGAACAATATAGCGAAGAGCCAACATCGACGGAGCCAACGAGGGAGCAAGGGGCATGAGAGCGACATAGGCGACCGGCCAGTTGTCCCAAGGAGCCACACAGAGCGACCTCATCCAACTCTGAGAACACAGAGTGGAAGGGTAGCTCTTTTCACATATGCCTCCCAGGACGAGCATGGCCAACATTACCGTTCATGCGCTATCGAGTGGGGATGGAGAGAAGACGAGAGTTGACGACCCTACAAATGACC
>JAXQQM020065783.1:0-61621 GCA_034641835.2 Pinus albicaulis | reverse complement strand
AAATTGAAGAAAGAAGGGATGTGTCAAGCAGCAGGCATCTAGCCTACCCCAAATATCATCTTTGGTTTCTTGACTCCTTCAAGAAGAAGCCATCCCCATGTGGAGCCACTGTTAGCCCCCCTATGAAATTCTTGACAAGCAAGCTGGGGGGCTATGTCATTTTGGAGACCTTCAAGGAATGCATCTCCCTTGAAGACACATCATCCTTGAGGTCTCTATGTGCTTTTCCTTATACAAATCCCCTCTGCTGTTTCCCTAGCTCAAAGCCTTCATTTACCCCTTGTACCCCTGCAAAATGTCCCTTTTCCCTTTTTTCTCCTTCTGTCAAAGTGTCTCTGCTCCCCTCTATTTCCCCCTATTAACCCTCTAAACCCCCTGAAATCCCCTTTGATTCTTACCCTTACCCTTGTTTCACCAAATCGCCCCTCCATCTCCCTATCGTTACCCTCCTTAGGCCTCAAAATACATTAAAATGGCATAAAAACCCACTTCCGACCTTATAATAGGCCTAAGCCCCCTTCTCCGCTAGCCCCGCGCTCCTTCATCTTCCACGTGACCCGATGCTATGACCAAAGCCCAGTTTTGAAAGGCGCTTATCACAGATCCATTTCGAGCGCAACCTTAGCCGTAGATCTCACTCGATCGAACGACTGTTATTCACTACAGGGGGTCACTCCAAAATCTCATGGCTGTACACCTTGGCCCCCCCGTAGTTCATCTCCACCATCCCAGTTTACAAGCCGGATCCGGTCCACAATCCTCCCGCCGGTGGTCCTCGCACGAGCACTATTCCAAAGCTTTGGTTTATTTCGCACGCCTTTGGGGCGGAAGGGTAGTTTTCCCTGCGAAAAGCGATGATTCCACTCGGCCTCAAACCTGTCTCTTATACGATTCCGAAACCATCATTTTCGCGTTAACTCCATCCTTCGCATATTGTGTTCGGACATGGATGCCCGGCGAAATTTCCGTAGACCGTCCGTCTGGAAGCGGAGCCATCGCTGTTATCGCCGTCAGATGGCACGAAGTTTAATTTAATTGCACACACGATAACCCATACTATGGCCTGCCATCATTTCCCTCTGCTTAGTTGATCTCCGCCACGATCGACGGTCCAGATTTGTTCGCCCGCCACTGACTTTTCCACTGTCCCCAGTCCTGCCACGTCATCTCCACGTGTACCCTCCGTACATTCTCCCTTTCCATTACGTATAATTGGTTCGTTTCATTTTTTTTAATGAGTTTTCATTCGTTTTTCACGTATATTTGCTCTGTGTTCCACCAACCATCCACCAAAGTATCTTTCACCATTTCCTCTGTGAATTTCCCATCCATTTCGTCTGCATGGCCATTTCCTCCGTCCACACTACATCCATTTCCCCATCCATGGTTTCTCTTCACGGGTTTCGTGTTTTTGCAGGGTTTTCAACAGGGAATGACTGCCATAATGGGAAATCTACGTACAATGACGGAGGGATTGTAGAAAACCATGTGCGAGTTCGAGCCGTTGTTACGGAAAAACGTCTGGATATGTTTGCGCCATAAATTCATCAAAGGGCAAGGTTTAAACTCTACCAACTCTCCGGCGCCATTAAATCTCAGAATGCATGAACAAAGATAGTATGGGAACAGCAGAGAGCTCGAGGCGAGAAATGGAAAACTTATGAGCTTCTTTAGGGATTTTTAGAAGGCAAAAGTACAAGTTTGAAGACCCCAAGAATCGACCAAAGGATCCTGAGCACAAATTAAAGGTAACATCAGGGTTTTTCTTCATTAAAGTACAGGGCGCCCATACATCTTTTATTATGCACAATGTCCCTGAAGGAATTTCCACCAGACAACAGTTCAAAACCATGAGAGCATTTATATGGCAGACTTCTCAGTAGTTTTTTTTTTTTTTTAAAGCACGAGGAGTACTACAGCCAAAAGATGTCAAGATCATATCTAGAGAAGATCACTCTTTCGCAAGGGAGGTGACAGAGATTAAATACACATCAGTTAAACAGAATGGGTCTCGGCCCTGCATTCATTTTTGTGTTTAATGTTACATTTAGTGTTCACCCACCCCCTCAGTTGATCTTTTGTTCATCCTCTGCTATAAAACACAGAAGGAAAATATTATAAAGGTTGTTGTTGGTTGTTGATGAGATATCAGTGAAACGCAAGAATTTTCCTCTTGAGACAAGTTCTCTGTGTAACATTGTAAGATAGGCTGAGATTTGATGTATTCAGACTGAATGTTCAAGCTATGGGCTATGATGTACCTGATTGGTGTTGTTTTTAATATGACAAGCATATTTCTTTGGATCCTGATCTAAAGTAGCTGGTGATGTTTTCTTATCTCTATGTTTGATTTCATTTCATTCCATTTCTACTGGCTCGCATCAGAAGTTTGGCATAAGATTTACCCTTGATAGGTACCTTATGTTGCTGCTCTCCCAGCCCTTTATGTTTTCTGCTTATATGTGTATCTGAATATTGATTTCAATTGATTTAACCAGTGTAGTGGATGTTATTTCATTCTCTCTGATGTATGAATTAATGAAATCTATGTTTAGATGTTCTTGTTAGGATTTAGTTGGATGAGTTGAGAACACTGGTAGGTCTAGAACCCTGTCTCTGCCTCACCAGAATCTTCCCATCCCGATTAAGCCCTTTCCAAGATCCCTTGTCCTACCTTTGATTTTTTCCAAGAAGGCCTGGAGTTAAATGACCTCTGGCCTGATCTATAGACAGAATTGGATGGTTCTCCTTCATTCATTTTCAATCCTTAATGTTCCACCTCGCCAATCATCCTATAAGATGCAAATGCTCTTGATGACTAGCCCAACTGAAAGCTTGCACATTGATTACAAATAAATCCTTTCTTGACTTCGTAGCCCAATGGCCTTGATGTTCTCTGAGTTATTTACCTTTTCCTAACTTTCCTCTTTGCTCATCCTTGCCTTATGTTGGATCCTTCTTTTCTGATTCCCAACAACCAAACATAAACAATCAAACAAACAACCCTGAGTCTATAACTAGCCTAAAATCATAACTTAGAGGCTCAAAGATATACACTTTGACTCATATAGAGAGATCCCTCTCTGGACCTAGGAGGGCTAGATCCTAAGGTCTGAAAGTGGTTCTGATGTTGTCTCATCTTTTGGTGTACCAGCTTTGTATTAGAAGCTGTGGGAACCCCAACATCAAGTATGCTCATCTTTTTCATCATCTCCTCCATCATTCTTTTCATATTTGAGCTAGATGTGGAAGGTGTAGATTCCTCTCTAAAGGACACTTTATTCTCATTCCTCATTCTTGCTCTTTTCTCCATTAGATTAACTTCCACAGCAAGAGCTCCTTTTTTCATATCTTCAAGAGTCAAAGGATCTCTCTCTCTCAGCTGATAGGCCATTTCAAGATCAAATCCTTCAGGAAAATTGTTTAAAACTGAGCCTTGTGGAGGTTTCAGATCCGGGGGAAGTGCATTATACACACTATTGAACCTAGTGCAATAAGCTTGAACACTTTCCCCAGTGTTCCTTTGGAGATTCTTGTAGTCCGAAAGTATTTGGAGAGGGTTTTTATTAACTTCCCATTTGTTTAAGAATAACTGATGGAAGGCTTGGAGATCATTAATACTAAGAGGGGTTAAGCCTTTGAACCATTTTCTTGCTTTTTCCCATAATATTTGAGCAAACAATCTAACTTTGATTGTTTCATCATCAATCTCATTTCTGTCAAAATAGTCATTCATCTTGTCCACATGTTGTGAAGCAGTAGTAGCACCAATAGCATCATACAATGGTATCATGGATTGATAGTCCTGTGGAAGATTGATTAGAGGTAAAGGAAGGACTAGAGGGGCATACCATGTTGCCATGATAGGAGGTTGTGGAAAAAGTGGGGGGTTTACA
The DNA here is from genome assembly GCA_034641835.2 of Pinus albicaulis. Taxonomy (NCBI): domain Eukaryota; kingdom Viridiplantae; phylum Streptophyta; class Pinopsida; order Pinales; family Pinaceae; genus Pinus; species Pinus albicaulis. Next base: position 57,725 of record JAXQQM020065783.1, on the reverse strand, counting down.
GGTGGAGGATGTAAAATGAGAGGGGTTTGATGGAATGGTGTGGTTTGAATAGTGGGTGTATGGATAATAGATGTGGATGGACCAACAAGAGATTGTTGAGCAGATCTAGGATGAGAGAAACCAAAATTATGAAGGAAATGTAATTCGGGTGGAGTAGTTTCTCTGCTACCAGGATGTTCACTCCTATCTTGGAATGAAGGTGAAGGCTCAAAATATATCTAATATAAATCCTCAAGTGACCTAGTTCTGAATGGATTTCTTAAGTCAACTTGTGAATCTTGTAGAGTTGCAAGGTTTTCAGGGACAGAATTAGCTCTAATAATTGGTCTGACAATAGTTGAAGTTTTGGCCTTAGGAGGCTTCCTAAGTATTATTTTAGGGTTATCAACTATCTCAGGAGGGTTTAGGTCAATATAGGCTCTAGTATGAATCCTTCTAGAAGCCACTATGCTATGTTTTTCAGACCCAACTTACAAGAAAAGTTTAACCAAATATGACAATATTTGGGAGGCTAACTGATCTTTAAAACAAGAAAACTTTAATCCTTAAAGTATTCTGACTGAGTTTGTATGATGTTATGTGAGTAATGGGTTTCCCAGTGGAGTCTTAAGGTCTGTTTAGGATTGTGGAGTCACCAGGTGGAAATTTTTAGCTCTTTTGGAGGTAAAATGTTTTATGGTCCACCACCATGTTTATTTAAAACCAATCTGAAATATTTTTGGGTTTTCTGAGTTTTTTTCCAGTCCTATGGGTTCTAAGAGTGTCTTAAATCTGTTTCAACACTTAGCTACAGTGATGAGACAAAGAACGTTTACTCTTATGACTAAGCTAGATGATTCCTTCAAGGTTTTTTAAGCTCTTATGAGAATCCTAAGGGTTCCTTAGTTTGTCACTAATTCAAATAATTTATATCATGATTACAATTGCTTGGTGGTGCTTGAAGAGAGCTGCCTAACTGCACTGAATACTGAGTGTCTTGTTTTAAGGATTTTTACTCAGAAGTCCCCAGCGGAGTTGCCAGAATGTTAGGTCTCTGTAATTTGCAAGTTTTTCAAATACAAAATGCGAAGCCTACATATGAACCACTTTGGGATTCTAGGATCTAGCCCTCCTGAATCCAGAGAGATATCTCTCTTATGAGTGCAAAGATTTTATCTTTAAGGCTTGAAATGTGATGTTAGGCTAGTTATGAAGAACAAGGTTTTGTTTGGTTTTGGTTGGGAAAAGATATAATGAAGGTGAAGGAAGTCTAAATGAAGGGTGAACATGTATGAAAGTGAAGGGATGATTCGATTAATAAGATAGGCAAAAAGTAGCTTCAATCCATTGGGCTATGGAGTCATAGTAGGATTTAATTTAAACAGAAAGGTTCAAGAGTGGTCCATGGGGAAAGTCATCTATGTCAAAGGATCTCTTTAAGTTGATGTTATGGAATGAGACAAAAAGAAAGGGAAATCAAACAGATGAATGAAACAAAGAGCAACCTCAGATCAAGTAAGTACTTTGAAACTATCCCGATTTTGGCATACACTTAAGAAAGACATAAAAGTTATTTAAGATCAGGTAAGTACTTTGAAACTAGCCTGCTTTTGATGCACTTTCAATAGAAAAAAATTTAAAAACAGAAAGAATAGCTTAAGATCAAGTAAGGAATTTGAAACTATCCTGCTTTCAGCATATTCAAAGGAGAAACATTCATGATAAACACAAAAAGTAGTATAATATCAGGTAAGTACTTTGAAACTAGCCTCCTTTCAACATACTCTTACGGGAGACTTTCAGACAACCTTTGGAGATAAAACTAGAGGACAGGGCTAACCATAGACTTCCCTAGTTCAACTTTACTTAACAGAAACTGAAAATAACATTGAAGAACAATGTTTAAAGTTTAGACAGTAAGACATGGGCTCACCAACATTCCTTAACTGCTTGGACTGTATTAAATCATTCTTAAATACAAAATTTGAAGAAAACATGGAGATAAAGCTTATCAGTGAGAGTAGGGTACTTTTGACAGTAAATCCTAGCTCTATATTTGTTGTTATTTATCAGAGAAAATGGACAGAATGGAAACAAAAAGAAAATAAAAAATTAAAATAAGAAAAACATCACCATTGACATAGACCGGGATCTCATAAATCAGCTTGTATTTGATGCTTCAAACCAGTTACAATCAGCAAGTCCAGTGGATCTCTACAGCTTCAAACTTCTCATCTCAACTTAGGTATCTTCAATTACAAATAGAGCTTACAACATCTTTAGAAAGTTATTTACATGCGACAGATATTCAGAGACCAACCTTTTACAATGTGCTCCTCAATGATATTTTATAAGAAAATAATGAGGTGGAAGAGTTTCTAGGGTTCAAGTATCATTAAGTCCATAATCAATACAATTCCTAGCCTTGAAAACCATGCAAGGCATAAGGCAGGAATGCATTCTACCTATAAATCTGCTTCATAACTCTGTTTCTGCTTTTTGAGGCTTAATGGATGAAAAGATTGACTTCAGGGCTTTTTCTTATCTTTGTAATAACTTTGCTGACAGTTAGTAATAAGTTCCTTTGATCAGAAATAATTTTTTAGCTGTCTTTAGGAAAATATCTTTGAAATGGTCATTAACTATGCCTTCTTTGATTTCTTTGAGGCTGTAGGTGGCTTTTGGTGGCTGGAGAGGATTCAATTAGCCTCTGATGTGGCAGTGGAGGCTTCTCAGATTGATAGATCTACTTGTTTTTCCCTAAAACACTGTTAATTTGGCTTTTGATCTGTGTTTTAGGTCTGATTAGGCTTAATTTGGTCTTCAGGTCTTCATATTGTCTTTAACTATGTGGATTAGGCCTTTGATAATCAAATTTATGTTTTAATCCTTCAAAATTGTGTTTAAAACCTTTAAACATTGACTTCTGCTTTGATCTCATGTTGAAAAATTAATACTCTTTCCCTGATGAAGTTTTATTGTGCTTCGTTGCTTTTGCAGGTGCACAGAGGGTTTTATAATGTTACCAATGCTCATGAGGCATGATAAAATCATATTTGAAACCCTGTAGATTCTTTGTCTTCACGGATAATGGCCCGGGGATTGTCATCTCGACCTTTTATTTCTTTTTAGAACTATGGAAAAAACCTTATAAACCTACACAAAACAAGCGAAATTAAGAAAAACCCATGAAAAGATAGGTTAGGTTGCTTTGGGGGTGAGATTAGATCATGACCGTTGGATGAGAAAAACCAATGGTCCGGATCTCTTGTTGGGGTCAATGGGGGAGGCGGTTGGATGGGTGAATGAAAGATTAAGTCTGGGCCGTTGATCTAGATTGATCAATGGCTTAGATTGGTCGAGAGTTTTATAATGTAGAGGGAAATGTTATAACGGAAATGGAAGAAAATGTAATGAAAATGGGAAAAAATCTTTGGCAGAGGTGAAAATAGGGCTAAAATGAATTGGGCACAACTTTAAACGAGGACCCTTAGGTTAGGGCATCCAATGACAGGGATTGATCGAATGGAGCGCTTGGGGTTTAGATGATGGGTGGATGAAATTGTGTGGAAGATTTAATTAGGACCGTCAATCTTCAGAGATCGATGGTGGAGAAGATTTGATGAGACACCTAGGATAGAAAACAAAGGGACAAAGAATTGGGGGTTAGATGCAATTAAGGTCGTTAGATCGAAAGAATGAACAATGGGGATTTAAATGGAAAAAATGTAATGCAATGGGGAAAGGTGGTTTTGGTGGAAGAAACTGCTGGTTTCGCGTTGCTCCAAAGCGGTTTGAAAAGTTTCTCAGAAAAACGTGATACCACAAACCTGCTAACACGTGTCCCCTCGAGAACCAATTTTTTCATGTAACTTTTCAGTGTTAAAATTTGAATGCAGAAAAAATATGAAAAGTGATTCTGGCTGTCAGATGAAGGGATGCATATCCGACGGTGCAGATTGCACGCGATAGGGGAAGCTATGCATCGGGGAGGTAGTGGGATCCACATGACGGTTTGTGAGTGGTCAAGAGTTTTAGCGAGGCGGGGGTGTTATCCGGTCAGATTGGGCGCAATGTGGACTGTTGATATGCAAAGATAAATGGTGGATCTTCAATGAAGAATTTCATTGTCAGGTTTTTGGGAAATAGAAAAGAGAGTCGGGTTAAAGATCTTGGTCATTAGATTAATTAATTGGAAGGTTGAGATCAAATCTTGGGGAGGAGTCAAATGAATAGAGGAAAAAGTGTGAGCGGGGATCAATTTTAACAACCACCGTTAGATCAAAACAATCAATGGTCCATATTTGTTTCATTTTTGAACTGTCAGGCTTATAAAAACACAACGAAAAGTCGGGTTTTTATAAAATACAAAGGAGAAAAAGGTTTTGACGGGGGTTTTAAGAGGAGTTTAGGCCCTTAGCGCCTGGTTGCAGGGCTGCTGGTCCTATGAGAAGTGAGGGTTATAGGAGTTAAGCCCTCGAGGGCTAAATTTCCATACAATGTAATATGAGTGTTTTTAGGCTAAAAAATAGGGTTTTTAAGCCAATTTGAGGGTTTCGGTAGAGGAGTGAAGGCTTTTTTAAACCAAATGACAGTGAAACATAAGGTTCAAAAGGGATTTTGGTGTGCCTTTGAAGGTTAAAAGAGGCTTATAGAGGTATTTTAAAGAGGAAAAAGGGATGAAAAAGGATTTTACTTGTGAGTTAAAGGAGAGGTAAAATGAAGGGAAATGGGGTTTTTCAGCGTTCTTTTTCTTCATGCAAACAACATATTTTTTAGGTTTATGAGGGAAAAATCAGTGAATATTAACTAAAGGATTATTTAACTTCATAAGACTTTAAGAACTAGAAATTTGGCCATAAAATTGTTTCTTAAAGGCTTAAACAAGAGATCTAGCCACCATTTGATATGACAAATTTTTATAGGTGGCTAACAGGATCCTTGACCTTGGCTGTTGGTGAAGTACTCTAAATTTGTTATTGTTATTTCCTATTTTCATCATGTTTCACCATTCTTTATTGCAGTAGAGTAAAAGGTTTAGGCTAAGAAATGTCTTTTGAAAGCACCTTAGTTCTGTTTACTCTTCACTGTCTTAATGTTTTCTACTGTTGAGATATTCTAGAGAATTCTTGATTTCTCTCTAGAACCCTTATGCTTGTTTATTTCTTAAATAGTTCAATACAAGTGGTCTCAAGAATGATTTATGGTTTTCCCTGCTTAGTTGCTGCCACTTAAAAATTGTTTCTGAAGTCCCCTTCAAAGTACCATTGTTTAAAGTTTGCCAAAGAGGTTTTGTTCCAATCATACCCTTTGTTCCTACTTAGATAATTGTTTTGAAGGTATTTATAGATGTAATCAAAGATTTCTAGGAGTTCCCTCTTCTATGAATGTAGTTATTTGTGAATCTTGAATGTTTTCTTATCCTTGAAGGTGAAATCACTAGAAGTTAAATGAGTTTTTCACCTTCTATATTTCAATGGAGAAGTTTGTCTTGGAATTATTATTTGCTGAAGTGTGGTTTCTAGAATTTATGGTTATCCCTATCTATGGAATGCCTCTTCATGTTCATATGATGTTTTAAGTCCCTTTGTTGAGAATTACATATAATTAAGGATTCTTAATTTCCCTTAGTTCTACTTTTCATTCTAAACCATTGATGTCCATTTCATTTCACCTGAAAGACCTTGTAGATCCACTAGCAAAGTTAGATTTTCCCTTTAATATCCTTGATTCATATAAAAAATTATTACAGCTTCCACTTGACTCCATTGCCCAATGATTTAGATATTTCTCTTTTCTATCTATGATGCCTAGATCATCATTTCCAACCAAACAATCAAACAAACTCATGCTTCATAACTAGCCTAAAATCAACCCTTAAAACAAAACAAGCACACACCTTTGCTAACAATTGAGAGATCCCTCTCTGAGACTAGGAAGACTAGGTCATCAAGCTCTAAAGAATGGTTTTTATGTTGCCTTTTCACTTCATATGCCAATCTGCCAAATCACAAAACCCCAACATAATGGCGATCATGGTGGGACCATTTTTGAGTAAAAGTTCCTAAACAAGACAATCAGTATTCATTCAAGTGAACTATAGCTTTCTTCAAGAACTACCAGCATAATTGTGATCATGATAGGACCTATCTGAATCAGTGGCCATCTAAGTAACCATTAGGATTCTAAGAGACCCTTATCAAACCTTGAAGAAATCAACTAAGTAAGCCATAAAATAGACTCTGTTTGTTTCACCACCTTAGCTAAGTGTTAAATCAGGTATAGGACACTCTCAAAACCATATAACTACAAGAAACTTAGAAAAACCCAAAACATTTCAGATTGGTTTTCAAATAATCATTGGTGGTGGACCATAAAACATTTTAACTTCAAAAAAGCTAAAAATTTCCACCTAGCAACTCCACTAGCCCCAGTAGGCCTAATACTCCTCTAGAACTCCATATTTCCTTAGGATTGTGTTAACCAGCCCCGAGGAAGTTTAGAAACCTTGTCCCCTATTATAGAAATCACTGCGAGAGGAAAAATTTGAAAAAACAGTCCTAAAAACCTTATCCTCTCTAAATTTTGAAAACTGAAATCTGGCTTCACATAGGGTCAATACTAGATCCCATCCATATTCCAACCCTCCTACCATAGTTGATAATCCAGAAAGGATTTTGTGGCAAACTTCCAGATCTGGAAAATCAACTGCTGGTAGGACCATCCCAAGAACAGGTTCTGTCCCTGAAAATCTCATAGTCTTGAAAGATCCTCACTTTGACTTACCCTATACAAAGAACCTATTTCGAAATAATTCTCAAAGTGATTTAAACCAAGCAGAATTTGAAACCACGGATTTGCAACAGAGCTTTAGTAGTGAAGCCTCACCTTCTATTCCACTTGATTTTCAGCTTCTCCATCACTTCAGCTCATTCCATAACAAATCTGCTCATCATCAGTTTGCTGGCCCAAGTGTTTCTTCCACCCCTGTACACACATCCACTGTTCAAAACACTCCATCTCAACCCACTTTCCCTCTTGTAAATACACCTCTTGTAAATCCCCCATTATTTCCTATCATGGCAGCATGGTATGCTCCACTAGTGTTACCACAACCTCTGGTTCCCTTACCCAATGATTACCAATCCAAAGTTCCTCATTTCACTAGAAATGAACTGACTACTGCTTAGCAGCATGTATACAAGATGGATGATGCTTTTGATTATATGGAAATAGAAGAAGAGACCATTAAGATGAGAATTTTTGCTTAAAGTTTATGAGGAGAAGCCAAAAAATAGTTCAATGGCTTAACTCCTCACAACATAAATGATCTCCCTTCTTTATATCAAACATTCACAAACAAATGGGAAATTAAAAATAACCCTCTCCAAATACTGTCAGACTATAATAACCTCAAGAGAAATATTGGGGAAAGTGTACAATATTATTGCACTAGATTCAATAGCGTCTATAATGCACTTCCCCCAAACATGAAACCTCCACTGGTCCTAGCCTTAGCTAAATTTCCAGAAGGCTTTGATCCAGAAATGGCCTACCGGCTAAGAGAAAGAGACCCCTTGACATTAGAAGACATGCAAAGGGGAGCCTTAAGTGTGGAAGAAAATTTGATTAAGAAAATAGCTAGGTTGAAATCAGAAAAAAGAGTTACATACAGGAATGATACAATAACATCAACCTCATCATCAGATGCCAAAATTGATAACTTAGTGAGGGTGATGGAGAGAATGCTTGAGAAGATAAATCTAAATGATAGAGTGCCTCCTAGAGAAAACCAAACCAATCCCCAAAACAAATATAAAAATCCAAATTTCAGGAGAGATCTCAATCAAGATAGGCAAAGAGATAATGACCAACAAATTAGGCCTCCCTTCCAACAAAATTATGTAGATCAAGAAGAGGAAAGGGAAACTGAAAGGTTGGAAGAAAATCATGTAAATCTGATAGGTTCTGACACTGAGACAGATGTTTTTCTCACTAAAGAAGAATAAGGATTCTTCTCCCCAGGACAAACTGAAAATGATCATGAGGATTTTGAAGATTATAGATTAGGGTTTGAAAATGCAATATTGGAGGTACACAAACAATATGATCTTAGAAGCAAAGGGAGCCCAGAAATTTCCAATGACAAGAACATTAATATTGCTATTAGGAAAAATTTAGAAAATCAGCCTAAAAGGACAACAAACAATACCAACACAGTGTCCAAGAAAATTGATTCAAACAAAGACAAAAACAATGAACAAAGTGGTGAAAAAAACTTCCCAAGTACTTTTGATAAAGGCACTAATAAAACTGTCCCAAATAACAGTCCAAATAAAATTCAGCAAGTCAGAACTACTGAAAGAATTGTAAATAACATATGCAAATATGTCAAAAACAATAGTTCCTTTCAGCCTTGAGGGAGAAATTTCCAAAATCAAAATCACCAGACCCTTGGCTGAATTAGTGACTCAGGATGTATATAAAAATCAAGTTTTGAAAGCTTTGAATATAGGCAGTGACACTGATACTTTAAACTTGACAGATGATAAACCAGAATTGTTGTTTGGTCCTGAAGTTGAAGGAAAATACCAAGAAGGGGTTGTCCCTCTGTTTTAAGTTAGCTTGAAAATGCATAACAAAATCTTGCACAATGCCATGCTAGACTTAGGTTCTTCTCATAACCTTATTCCCAAAGTAGTAATGGAAAGCCTAGGCCTAGAAATTACTAAACCATATAAGGACCTGTATTCCTTTGATTCAAGCAGGGTCAAATACTTGGGCCTAATCAAAGATTTATGTGTCAACTTGGCACAAATTCCTGCTAAAGGTCTAGTCATGGACATAGTAGTAGCTGACATTCCCCGAAAGTATGGCATGCTTCTATCTAGATCATGGGGAGCCAAACTTCAGGGAAGCCTTCAAATGGACATGTCCTATGCCACTATCCCAGTATTTAATCAAACCAGAAGACTATAAAGGGAGTTTCATATGAAATACATGGTGAGCAACATAGATAGGCCAAACAAAAATCCTGTTTATTCTATTCATTTAGATTTATATTCCTTTATCTTGTATAATGAGGATGAAATCAGCCAACAAGAAAAGGAAAACAAGAAAAAATTCAATCCACCAGAACAGTCAAATTGTCCTCAACTCAAGTACAGAATAGCTCAAACTTTAGCAGCCTTGAATAGTAGAAAGAAAATGAAGATGAGATTGAATTACCTTGGAAAATAAACTTTGATGGCTCTTGTAGCAAACTAGGTTGAAGGGCTAGTGTATGGATACAAAACACAAACAAGGGATATTCCTATAAACTAGATTTTCCATGCACAAATAACATTACTGAATATGAAGCCCTCCTCCTTGGCCTACATCTACTCAAAGATTTAGGAGTTAAGAAAATATCAGTCCAAGGAGATTCTGAGCTAATGATTAGACAAATTAAAGGGGAGTATTCAGTCAAAAACCCAAAACTCAGAGAATATAGGAATTTTGCCCTTGATCTCCTAAAAACTTTTGAAAAATATGAACTCATTTTCATACCAAGAGCTCAAAATAACCTAGCAAATGAACTTTCCTTTGCTGCTAGTAATTTCCAAATACCACAGATAAATAAAAAATTCAATGTCAAGGTAAAAAACATGCCTGCAATACCTGACAATGAAGATTATTGGCAATTATTTGAAGGTGAAAAACACTTTGATGATTTTCTGCAATCAAAAAATGACTTTTCCATACCAACATCAAACACTAGCCATGAAGAAAACTGTTTAAATGATGAATAAATCACTGAAACAGAGTTGTCCTTTTCTGCCAATATAATTCAATTTGAAAATATTTTTGAGGTAGAAATAGTTGACAATACAGACCAAAAGGACCTGGAAGTTTTACAATATAAAAATGATACAATTCCAATAGGTCTTACACCATTAGAGCAACTTTCTAATTTTAATGATGTAGCCAAAGAACCAAGAATGGAGCCTATAGAAAAAAATATAGAAGAACATAACATAGGCATCCAAGCAGATCCCAAAATGGTCAAGCTAGCCAACACTCTTCCAGCTCATATCAAGCAGCAATACATAGAACTTTTCAAAGAGTTTGGAGATGTGTTTGCATGGGGATACAAGGATCTGAAATCATATGATACCAACATCATTCAACACAAAATTCCCCTTAAGGAAAATCAGAAACCTTTCAAACAAAAACTCAGAAGGATAAACCCTGTTTTATTACCTTTAGTTGAGAAAGAGATCAGGAAAATGTATGATGCTGGGATTATAGTTCCCCTTAGATATTCAAAATGGATTTCCAACCTAGTATCTATTAGGAAGAAGACCGAGGAAATTAGGATTTTCATTGACTTCATAAATCTAAATAGATATTCCCTGAAAGACAACTATCCCTTGCCAAAAATGGATCACATACTTCAAAGTGTGGTTGGGTCTAAAATAATATCACTGTTGGATGGGTTCTCAGGTTACAACCAGGTGTTAGTACTCCCAAGTGATCAACATAAAACTACTTCAACTACACCTTGGGGTACATTCATGTATGTCAAAATGCCATTTGGTTTGATGAATGTAGGGGCCACCTTCCAAAGGGCCATGGATATAGCCTTCTCAGAAGACATAGGCTATTTTATAATCATTTACCTTGATGACATTACTTTTTTCTCTAAAACGGATGAAGAACAGTTGATTCATTTAAGAATTTTTTTTAGAAATGTAGGAAAAATGGCTTGTCTTTGAATCCCAAAAAGACACTCTTTGGTCTCCAAGAAGGAAAAATTCTTGGTCACATAATTTCTGAAGAGGGAATCAAAGTAGACCCTAAAAGGATTGATGGCATATTGAAAATCAGCCATCCTAGAAACCTTAAAGAATTGCAAACTTTCATTGGGAAGATAAATTTTTTAAATAGGTTTATCCCCAACCTTGCTGAGATAATAAGAAATATCACAAACATGCTTAAACAGAGATAGGTTTTAAATGGACAATACAAGCTAAACAATCATTTGAACTAGTTAAACAAGCTCTTACTCAAACACCAGCTCTTATCAATCCTGATTTCACAAAATATTTCTACATCTTTTATTTTGCATCTGAACATACAATAGTTGCAGTTTTACTACAAAAGAACACTATGGGGAAAGAAAAGCCAATATATTTTTTTAGTAGGGCCTGAAGAGATGCTCCACTCAAATATAACATCATGGAGAAACACGCCTTAGCCTTGGTAAAATCATTGAAAGGCTTTAGAGTCTACATTTTACATTCTCACATCATTGCTTTTGTCCCACATACTGTTTTCATGGACATTATAAGTCAATACCCTGATGTTAAAAGGGGAAAATTGATTGCTATTATTCTATAATATTACTTAGAAATCAGGCCCACCAAATTAATCCAAGGGCAGGGATTAGAAAAAATCATGGCTGAGTCAAATTTTCAAGCTCTAGATATAAATATGATTGATATTTTGGAAGAAATAGAAGAATTCACAGCTCCATTTATTGAAGAAAATTTTGTGAATTCATCTTGGTATGTTGATATCATATATGTGCTACTTTATTTGAATACCCTTCCTTCTCTATCTAAAACTAAAGCTAGATTTTTAAAACAGAGGGCTTTAAATTATTGCATATTATATGGTTTTTTATATTAGAAGAATGATGTTGGAATATTGCTTAAATGTTTTATTGAGATTGATTCAGGAAAAATCATGCATGAGCTGCATGAGGGAGAATGTGGAGGACATCTTTACTAGAAAACTACATAAAATAAAATCCTCATATTCGGATACTATTGACCACCCTTTTCCCAGATACTCAGAAGCTTGTCATGTCTTGCCATAAGTGTCAAATTTTTTATGGCAAGAGAAAACTCCTACCTTTACCCTTACTTCCCATCAGTGTTGAGGCTCCCTTCCAACAATGGGGTTTGGACTTCATTGGGGAAATTCACCCACCTTCTTCAGCCCAACATAAGTGGATCCTCACTGCCACTAATTATTTTACCAAATGGATAGAAGCCATACCTTCTAGAAATGCTATTGACTCTGTCATTATCAAATTCCTTGAAACAAACATACTATCTAGGTTTGGTTGCCCTAGAAAAATTATCACAGACAATAATGTTACCTTCAAGTCTAGAATAATGGTTGAATTCTACTATAAGTATCATATCACATTGGGTCATTCCACCGCCTACTATCCCCAAGGAAACGAATTAGATGAATCCTCCAACAAAAGCCTTGTAAATATTATAAAAAAATTGTTGAAGCAGAATAAAAAATCATGGCATAGTTATTCATGCTTTATGGGCTGATAGATTAACCACTAAAAAATCAATAAATATGTCCCCCTATCAGCTGGTTTACGACATCGATGCAATCATCCCAACATCTTTAGGAGTTCCAATCATGAAACTCCTTCAAGAAGTACAAACTAAAGATAATGATATGCAGAGAAGGATAAATCAGACCATTCATTTACAGCAGTCCAGAGAGGAAGTGTACAAGAGAACACAAACAGTCCAAGAAAGCATCAAGAAATTATTTGACAAAAGGACTAAAGCAAATAATTTCCAAGTTGGAAATATTGTTCTAAAGTGGGATTATAGAAGGGAAGAAAAGGGAAAACATGGTAAGTTTGAGAATCTATGGAAAGGGCCCTATATCATTCATTCCATTAGGGGTCATAATACATTCTTTCTGCAAGAGCTGAATGGAGAAAATATGTTTGGAGGTCTTGTCAATGTCAAGATGCTCAAGCACTACTTCTGTCAAGAGTCTTAGCTTCAAAGTTTTTTATTCATTGTAAATAATCCATGTGAAAATAAATCATGAAAAATACCAAAACAATAAAAGAAAAGAAAAGGAAAATATGGCAGATTCAAAACAGGTACAGCCCCATATCCAAAAAATAGAATTTATTGAAAGTGAGAAAGTATAAATGCCACTACTATGAGAAGAAACTCTTACTCAGTCATACAGCCTAATCATGACTGAGTAAATTTCAATTTACTGTTGATAAGTTAGTGAAGAAGATCTACCAAACTATCTAATCCTGGCTTATTAGTAGAATAGATTAGGATAGAAGAAGAAATGGTTCAAACAAACTCAAAATATGAACCAAGAAAGGAAAAGGAAAAATAGCTCTCAAAAAGATCAAAATCAGAGCTTAAAAGGGGGAGAAGGATATTCATAATTTTCAGATCTTAAGCCTTCACAATTTTGTTTTATTTTTCTGCAAATAAAGTCTATGTGCAGCTTGTACAAAAAGCCATAGGCATCATAGAAAATCAGATTATTTAATCCTGATTTGACTATGTTTTAAATTTCAGTTTTAGAATGTAGAGAATGAGATCTGTCAAAAAGCACAATCTTGACAGATAATAGATAAGGTTGAGAATTTTTGAGTTCAACTATTTAATTTGAACTCATGGAAGAAATAAGAGTAGAAATAGAGTAGTTTTTGCTTTCAATAAATAATAAAAATGTTGATGTCAAAAGAGTTTTCCAGTTCAAGTGCACTCAAAAAGAAGAAAAAATGCTAGGACAAGTAGGATGGGTAGGTAGAGGTGTTGTTTTAGAAACTTTCACATGCTCCAGGTTGCTGAAATGTTATCAAACCCAAAGAGAACCAACAAAGGAAAGAAAATAATGTTGCCCAATCGATTAAGGCACTGATCTGCTGAAACTCAGAAGATTTCATAAACTGAGGTTCTGGACACCGTTGAAAAGCTAGCTGCCCTCCCCAAGTGGAGCCACTGTTAGTCATCCATAATTTTGATTTTATCCAAAGATGACTAAGTTGAAATTCTTAGATTTCTAGAAATAAAATTTGTAGAAACATTGTGAGTTCTAGAAATCTCACTGCCTTCATCATCCTAAGTCCATCAATTCACTAAAAATTCTTCATTAAAATCCCCCAAGTTATCATGCAATCTCAAAAAGAAGTTGTTTTAGGCTACTTTCCACCATTTCTATCTCCATCTCATTCCCTCATCTCATCACTAATACTCTTATTCTCAATTAGTGCTTTTCCTTTCAAAAGCCCATATTCCCTTCATTAATACTTCATTTCCTCTTTAAAACCCTTTCAACCATTATAAAACCCTTCATTTTATATAAATCACTCTTTTCCACCTTACCGAAACCCTCGAAAGGCTTAAAACTCCCTTTTTATCCTAACTCCGCCCATTTTTAGATATTAAGGCATTAAGCCCTCCAGGTTTGAGACCTTAGCCTTTTTCCCATAAGACCATATCTCTGTGCCTTATCATTTAGCCCCCTTCCTTGACCCTTTTTACCCCTGATTTTCACGGTTCACCAAAGCAATATTCACCATTGATCTGTCTGATCTAATGACAATCGTTTACTCCTACACATCATCAGCTTTCCTGACCATTATCCATCCGCCTTTCCTCAAAGAAAATCTCCTCCATTCATCATCCTGATCCAACGGCCCTCATACAACCCCCGCCTATTCCTTTTTCACTCTTAATCTACCCATTACCCAACAGAAAAGCTGACCTCACCTTCCGGTCCCACTGTCCATTCATCGAATGTATCGCATCGAACCCACACCATCGATCTGAATCCCTCAAATCTGACAGCCAGCATGCCATATCGTGTTCATTTCGCGGTTGGTGTTTAACAACCCATATCCACGTGAAAAAAGTATTTTTTCCCCAAGACATGTGGCAATCAACAAATGGAATCACATTTGAAAGGGCCTAAACCGCTTACCACTTTTCCTCTGTGCGAATACCGCCGATGGTTTCTCCCAAAACCGCCTTTTTCTGACTTCGTGCCAAATCATTTTGAACCCTAGTTTTTTCTTTATCCACCTTAAGACCATCCTTAATGCATTCTCCCTCTTCCGCAATGCTCTTTCAAATCCGCCAAACCCTCTGAAGTAGTTATATCCACTAAATGTAGGTTTTATATAAACAATTTGGTGTTTGGTTGCAGGTTTTCATGGCGGTTAAACATTAAAGCCGACCTATAGAAAAAATGGTTGCAGAGACCGAAGGTGATGATATTCGAGCTATTATTAATTGTAGAAAGGGACAAAAGGGGTTTATCTCCAAAGTCAAGTTGATGTATCATGAGAATTGATCATTTATTAAAACCCTCCAGCACGGCAAAAGAGTTGCACACACCGCAAATAAGAAAGATCAGAACAACAGAGAATGAAGACAAATCTTAAGCATAAAGGTTCGAATATTGAAAGGCTTAATCTACAATTTAAAAGATAAAAACATAGTTAAAAGCAGACAAAGAAGTTTTAAAGAAGTCCGAAAGGTGTTAAAGGCAGCATGATGAGTCATAAAGGAAAAAGCAGAATTAGGCCTTAAGCACAGTTTAAATAATAAATTTAAGGAAACTTGGATTAAGAAGACCCCGAATGAATCAAAGCAACAGTTATTCACTCAGAATATCTAAAAAGCCACATGTAGACTACTTTCTACCTACAAAGACAGATTGACAGTTATTACATAGATAGGAGATATTTTAAACTATCAAGCAGTTATTGTAAAAGATAGAGATAGGTTGTAAAGTCAAACTTTTCACCTATCTTTCCTTAAGAGTTAAGACAAAGTTATTAACACAGAGAGGTACCTACAGATGTTCCTAACTTATGCCTTGCATGGTTATCAAGGTTAGGAATGCATTTACTCTGCAATTAATAACACTTGAACCCTAGAATAGTTCTACCTGCTCATTTGAAGCATAAATATTGCATCTGAACTCATTGTATTATTGGAATTTGGTGACTCTTTGAAGTAATACATATCTCTGCTAAAGTTGAAAGGAAATTGATGTTCTGGGACTTGTGGATGTCTTGACCTATTTTTTGATGAATAAATCTCTATTATTGGATCCCTGAGCTTGGTTGTTGGTGAAGTACTCTAAATCTATTATTGTTATTTCTTGTTTTCATCATGTTTCACCATTCTCTATTACAGTAGAGTAAAATGTTTAGGCTAAGAAATGTCTTTTGAAAGCACCTTAGTTCTGTTTACTCTTAGATGTCTTAATGTTTTATACTGTTAAGATATTCTATAGAATTTTTAATTGCTCTCTAGAACCCTTATGCTTGTTTATTTCTTAAATAGTTCAATAGAGTTGGTCTCAAGAATGATTTATGGTTTTCCCTGCTTACTTTCTGCCACTTAAAAACTGTTTCTGAAGTACCCTTCAAAGTACCATTGTTTAAATTCTGCCAAAGATATTTTGTTCCAATCATACCCTTTGTTCCTACTTAGATAATTGTTTTGAAGGCCTTTATAGCTGCAATCAAAGATGTCTAGGAGTTCCCTCTTCTATGAATGCAGTTATTTGTGAATCTTGAATGTTTTCTTATCCTTGAAGGTGAAATCACTAGAAGTTAAATGAGTTTCTCACCTTCTATATTTCATTGGAGAAGTTTGTATTGGAATTATTATTTGTTTAAGTGTGGTTTCTAGAATTTATGGTTAGCCCTCTCTATGCAATGCCTCTTCATGTTCAGATGATGTTTTAAGTCCCTTTGTTGAGAAGTACATATAATTAATGATTCTAATTTCCATTAGCTCTACTTTTCATTCTAAACCATTGATGTCCATTTCATTTCACCTGAAAGACCTTGTAGATCCACTAGCCAAGTTAGATTTTCCCTTTGATATCCCTAATTCATCTACAAACTTATTACAGCTTCCACTTGACTCCATTTCCCAATGAATTAGAGATTTCCATTTTCTATCTATGCTGCCTAGATCATCATGTCCAACCAAACAATCAAACAAACTCATGCTTCATAACTAGCCTAAAATCAACCCTTAAAAGAAAACAAGCACACACCTTTGCTAACAATTGAGAGATCCCTCTCTAAGACTAGGAAGGTTAGGTCCTAAAGCTCTAAAGACTGGTTTTGATGTTGCCTTGTCACTTGGTATGCCAATCTACCAAATCACAGGACCCCAACACTATCAAGAGGATCCCTCCACCCAATCTGTCAAAGATGAACCTCGTGTCATCCCGTACATGCAGGAGAAACGACACTCACTAGAAAGAAAACCATTTGTCTCTCCTCCCCCCAAGCGACCATACACCAACTAGGGAAAAGGGAACCTAGTTGCCTCATCCTCTTGAGTTATTAGGCACATCGATTACTGTAGATGGCTTGGTTGGGTCTTTGACCTAAGGTCACCTAGGTAGAAGTAATTTGTATTCAGGGAAATCCTAGAAGGGGGGCAGTAATTGACAACGCCCCCCCATGATCTCAGTTTGGGGGCAACCACAACTGAAATCAAAACTAGGAGCCGAATAAAAACTTCCAAACAAACAGAGTCAATGCCACATATTCGTACTCCCAAAAAAAAAAAATTCAAGCGTCAGAAGGTATGCCTTCTCTCATATTATTTTTTTAAAAGCTCATACCTTTCAATAATATCTGATGAAAAGAAGATTATTTCACTTGAGGTAGTTGTTTTTGTAGGAATAACCCGCAAACCACTTACAACACCATCCACTGAAGGTTCCGGATTAGGTATCATTCTACCCTCAGCATGAGAGAGTCCCATAAAACTTTGCATATCCTCACACCATTTCTCCATCATAAATAAACCATAGGGCCCTCATACCTAACTGCGTTTATCATCACCTCACCTTGCATAAGATAAAAATATACGTTGGTTGGTAGAGCCTCCCCTCCATGGCACTCGTCATCCAAAGTAGAACATAAATCATAGAAAGTGATGACATGGCCATACCACTTCAGTCTGGGAAGCCCCTCGTGCCCATGCATTCATCATGCACCAAGTTCACCGTATAAGTTGACACCCTCTTGTCGGATGACCATGTTGTACAAGCAGATTGAAAGTGCAACTCTGCGCATCGCATTTGGCCCACCATAACTCCATCAACATAATACCATCTATGACACTTCTTCATCTGCTTCATCAACCCCACACATGATACCAACCAATGGGACCCCCACCCCCAACAGAACACTGTCCTCACACCTTTAGTGAGCGAACCCTTTGATGTTTTTGGGTACCCCTCTCTATGTTTTGTTCAAACCAAACCTCATTATTTTATTCTTTTGGTAAGTGTACAAAGACCACAAATGATGCACTTCGCCCCTTCACTCTCATATTTCATATTTTCCCCGATGGCAGCAGTCCCTCATTCCCTTGGTTGGAGTATTTTACCCCCACACATGCACCATCATGATATTCATAGGTGGTTCACACCTACCCTTGAAGTCCTACTGACTCCATGGATTTTCCCTTCAGAAATAACTATGACTGCCGCCAAGCTGCTAAAGTATACTTCGAACTCAGGCCAATGAATCCCCATCCTCTATTTTCAGTCACCTCTCACCAAAATTCCTATGTTAAACCCATCACATCCAGGTCCTTGACCCCTCAGGTCGACGACCCCTAGTTTGGTTAAGGCTTCCTTTTTGTTGACTTCGACACCTCTTTTCGAAAAAGGAAGAAATACCTTAGATTACCCCTCCCCAGGCAAAGGGCTATCCTCAGGTGGCACTATGGGAGACATCATTATCCACATATGTCATTGATCCTCCTGAAATTATACTACAAAAAAAGCTTTCATGTCACAATGGTATCGTACCTTATAAGCATTGCACTTTGATTAGATACGTCGAATACCTGTGCCTCCATAAGAATCTATGTACACAATGATTACACGGGAGGGTCCCAACCAGTACATATGTGTGCATTGTGCATCTATATGCCATAATAAGTTTACACATATGGGTACCACATTCCACCTATCGTCAAAGAAAAAATTCCCCTGAGGGCATTAGCAGTCGTCGTCAACAACTGCCAGCATCACTACCATAGTAGTGATGCAAATAGCACATGTATCTGTCAATTTTGTTTAACTAGAAAAAACATCACGAGCATGAGACATGCCCTCCTCATTGAAATTTCGTATATATTTTCTATATTTTTTTTTCTTGCAGGGGTCCCTTAGGCTATGGTCATCTTGGAAATGGTGCAAGGTGTTTTCAATTCCAATATTCACGTAGACCTCTCTCTCTCTCTGTGCACGATACATAAAATAAACTATAATGTATTTTGGCTATGCAGTCCTTCCTAGACCTCACACATTAGGGGGAAAATGTTAACATTGGAAAATCATACAACAGAAGATGACACTAATTAATGTCAAGCCAAAGGATTTACAGGGTAGGAATCAAGAAAGTATTTAAAATCTCTAAGTTTTTGAGAAAATAATATTTGAATTAGTCTTAAATGTTAAATTGCGCTCTTAATCCTTTGAGAAGAGTTCCTTCTGCATGCCTTTTTTCTCGATAAGCACACATTCCTGAAAGTTGAAAAATTTTTCTTTCCAGGAGCACACAAATCAAAGGACAGTTACTTCTTATATGAAGCTGCCTAAGGATAGCCACCAGTGCCTTCTTAGACACTATGTGAGCACACAAAGGAATATTTGGAGCACACATTGGAATCATACCTCTCCCTTGGGTCACCATCCACCATGTACCAAGGGAGTGAAGGAGGATTTGAAATCCCTTATATAAGGCCACCAAGAGATGAAGAAAGGGTGATCACATTATTATGTTGGCCATAATTTCCGAAGCAATACCAGCAGTGTGTGACCCAGAGCTAGAGATAGAGGGGAATCGATTTTTGGCCACCCAACAATCCTAGTCCATCATAGCAGAGAGAGAGGGAGACTACATCAGAGGAAGAGCTTGTGAAAACAACATCCTTGCATTGGGACCTAGAACCATTGTCTAGGGGCCTTTTGGCAAGTGGGTAAAATTTCTTCTCCATATCAAACATTTAATAAGAAGAGGCCTTGAGCCATCATTTGCATTATTATCATTTTGACTCTCAATAGATTTTGTATATTTGTGTTTTAGTTTTAAGTTTACTTCGAGCATACATTCACATATTTTTCCTCTAGATTATATGCTTTTGAGCTCCACCAATTTATGCCTATTACCAATAGTTTATAAGGGTAGACCACACCCCTTAAACTGGTGTGATTTCATACACCCATGCGTCAAATCCACCACAACAGCAGCCATGATCAAGACACTGAAATGATCACAATCAAACCTTTTCCATTAACATATCAAAGAGGATTAAGGCATGTGTTTGCTGCCTCTAAAAGGAAAGGGGCCATGCCTTCCTCTTCTACTAAGAAGCTTGACAAAAAAAAACAAAAGATCAAAGAAGAAGAAGAATATCATCATGAGGTTGAGAGAGATTTTGAAATCACTCATATTGTCACTCATATTGACAGTGACGAGGAAAATGACTTAAGGATCTCAATCTTGCTCCTCCAGAACAAAAATGCCCAAATTGAAGACCTCCAAGCAAATCTAGATAGGGCCAAGTGTGAATGATGTCCTTGAGATGGAAAAAATGCAGCTAAGGGCACAAAATTCCATTTATGAGGCTAGAGAAATCAGAGCCAGGAAAGAAGCTCAAAAGGCACATGTAAAGCTAGAGGAATTCATGGGCACTTATGAGGAAAGTGAAGATGAAGAAGGACAGTCCAGAAGAAGACCAAGAACCATGGGTTTAAAGAATTCCTTGGCAAGACATAGAGAGCAAGAGTCTACCTTGGTAGAGTGGCTCCCTCTAAGTGAGCTACTTTAATATCCCAAAACAAGGAAAATAAGTAGTATTGGGAAAATCTTAAAATATTCCAAAAATGGACTGCTCAGCAATGCATTCACAGAAAAATGAATTTCCAAAAATATATGCTATAGAAATGAAATTCATCACTTAGATCCATTAGATATATCCATATAGCATCTAATTCCAAGAGGAGATCAGAAAGAAATGAAACTAGGTGAGGTAAACAGACCTCCCACACTAGTGTAGCTAAAAATGACCAAAAACCCTAGACATTGCTACTCAGAAATAATACACAAAAGAGACTGTGTATTCTTATGAGGGTTTCAACCCAAAAAATAGGAGAAAAATTATATCTACTCATATATTAGTCAACAATGCTTAAGAACTGAGATCTAGTCTCCTTATACAAAATACAAGAGAACTTGGCAAGGGTTTCTTTTCATACACTCTACATACAAATGTGACCTTCAGAAAATTATTGAATAAATACTGCAACACTAAAGAATAAGAGTGTAGAAGGCTAAAATATTTCTGATCTGATGTATATCCCTCAAGGTCTTCTTCACATGAGAGGATGAACCTCTCAATCACAAGAAAACACTGCAAAGGAGCCACTAGACCATCCACTGAATCTACCTCCAAAAATAATGCATTCCCTAGATGGAACAATGCTGGGAATGTTGGGGAAATGTGTGGTCTGCTACCAAAGATATAAAATGAGCTCTAGAACTCTTCAACAGATCTCCTGATAGAAGGAAGCCTCCCTCCTATGAGAAACTAGCTTAGAAAGGTGGGATTTCAATCCCTTCCACTACTGCACACTGCAACACTGCACAATCACTTGCAGAAACTGCACTGATGAAGTAGGCTAAAGATTGGCCTTAAAACCTAATGTGGAGAATGAATGAAAACTCTCCCAAGAGGCTTCTCAAGGAAAGAGGTGTGATTCCCGCTCGGGAATGCCCGGTGCTAAACAACACTGCAACGCTGCTAAACAGTAAGAGGGAGAAAAAAGTCTGAGTAGACAAAATAATAATCTAAAAACATGAAGAATAATTCTACCATCCTCTTCCTTAAATAAGATATGAGTTTTCTTTCCCTTGGCCCCACTCAATTAGGTCATCCCCATCAAAAGATTCATCTCCCTCCAAAACTGCGTTATTCCTTCTTTGATCCCTACTCCTCCACAACTACGTTGTTGACTTAGTAAAAGTAGATTGAATCAACTTGATATTATCCCTGTTCACACATGAAGGTGTTTTATTCAGTTGCAAGGAGTGTCTCTTTTTACACTTGAAGTGTTTTTATTCCTTCTTAGGATACTTATGGGCTTTTCTACCCATTTATTCACCGGCTAGAGATACTGCTAACTCTAATGTTCTGTTTAGCTTTGAGGCCAAAATTTAGGAACATTACAGTCCTCCCCTCCCAAATCTTTGCTTTTCCTCAAGAAAATGTGTACGGAGAGAAAAATTTCTCCCCTTCTCGTCTTGTGGTCTCCTCATCAATAGTTCCCATGTAATATTCCTAATTAGCCCAAGCTAATAGGAATATTTCATTTTTTTTTTTAATTTTATTTATTGATGAATAAAATGTAAGGGAGGACATGAAAAACTCATAAAACATAAAAATAAATCATTGCCCAATGTGAACAGAGACAAATCAGGGCTTTCTTAATAAAAGCCGCTTGTGTGTGAATAGGATTGAGCCACTTGATTGGGTCAACAGGACCAAATCACTAAGCAGTCCAGATACATTGAACCACTTTGAAGACCCAACACAGTTCTAGAAGGAGGATCCAATGTGAAAGGAGTTAATTCATTTGAGGTGGTTTAGGGTTTTGCACATCCTCATCTTATAAAATTAAGGAGAAGGCTCAAGGAAAGGTTTTTGATGATATTTCGATTTTGAGATTGCTTGAGCAACTCAAACTCTCTTGGTTGTTTATCTAGAGAGAGGAATTCCTGTTTAGGAATTCCTCCTCCTTCCTTGAGGGTCTCTTGGAGGAGATTGTGCTGCATTGATCCACTATCTGGAATTTTGGCCAAGCTTCACCTTACATCTAAAAAATTTCTCCTATTGTGGGTTGAGCTGTCCATGTGAGCTGCAACAAGTGGAATCAGATTTATTCAGATCTAAAGAGTTCTATTGCATCTTTTCAGTGGGGAAGTCATCTAAACCATTGGCAAGAGTCTAATAGCTTTTTTGAGCTCCAGATCCTTATCTTGATAGGAGGCCAAAGTGTGCATCACTTCATCAGTGCAATTATCTCCAAAAACTACGTTATTTTTTAGGTATAGTTGCAATGTTTATTTGCTAGCAGTTTGGAGGAGAGATCTCTGGTGAAAGGGCTTCTTTCCTTCACTGAGGTGATCTGTGGATTGGCCAACCAATCCATGTCATAATTCAGATATGATATTATGTGTAATGTATTCTTCATAAATCCTTGAATTTTACTGTAGATCCATGGTGTAGATCTCAGATCTATTCAGTGTCCTTCACTTTCAGCTGAGATCCCCAAGGGGAATGTACTTAAAAGGAATTTTTGCATATAGATCCCATTTAGATCTATAATTTTGATCTTTTATCTGTTGTATATCTGAAACTTAATGAAAAACTACTTCAGATTTCTGAAAATTATGCTATCTGGTTCATTCTCTATTTCTTGTGTCATAAAGCTTGGGTTTTAGGCCTTTTCTTCAAGTGTAGCTCTATATTTTCTAATGTAATATATTTTAATCATATTATCAGATTTTAATACTATTATCCCTACATAAAATCACCTAACCCTTCAGAAAATTCGCTCTCTAAGCTTCAAAAAATTTCTACATACTCCAAGTCATGGGAAATCAGGGTTTTTAAGCCTAGTTGAGGAAGGAGGAACTATTTAACTTAGATATAATTATTTTTTTGAGATGAAATTAGGATAATAGGTCCATCATGAGCTAATATAAAATAACCTCCCACAATTTCTCTTATTTTTATGCAGAACTCTGAATACATAAGTTTTAGGACCTAAATCCTCAATTTTTCCCACCTTTTTCCTTATAAAACGTTGTATAAAGTTTCTGCTGAATATTTTAATGAATATTAAATGATTTTACATATATATGGGGTATATGGATATATATCCACATTGGTAATAACTCAATTTATTCCCAATCTGTAGTTGTTCCTGAAAAAGGGATATTACAGTGGTATCAGAGCAAGATATTTGGCTCAACCTGTGGCTTCAAGCCAAAGTGTTGAATCCCTGGAAGAGGAATATTTCAAGCTCTATATACAAATTCTGCAGATGTATAGGTAGCCTCTGGATATCATCCTTTTTTCAAAGGTGACATATCCAGTAAATGCCCCTGCAGTCAATCTCTGGAATAAAATCTTGATACACCTGAAGAGGGAAATTTACAGCAGTATCAGATAAGAGAAGAAATAGAGATCATAATGATGAAGAGGATGGGATTATTCTCATCAATGTTCAAATCTAAGAAGTGTCTCTCCAAAGAGGTAAATCAGAAAAGAGAAAGAAGATGCACCGAGACTCCTAGAGGGTTTCAAGGAGAAGAAAGTTGCAGTGATACCTACAAAAGGTTTCAAGAAGGAGAGGAAGACCCATGCACCTCCTACCCTCACAAATAAGATGCATTGTACAGAAGAAACAAGAGCATGTCTCCACCACTTGAAATAATGACAGAAGAGGATATCTCCGTGCTCCTTCTCCAGACCCTGAAGGGTATTGAAGAAGATCTCAAGGAGATTGAGAGGGTGGATACTTGTACCAGTACTGGCACAACCTTGGAAGAGCAACCTTCATGTTTAGTAATGAAGGAAGAATATATATTTGTAGAAGAATCTCTTGCTTCTACATCTCACCGAGGTATGATTAAAAAATCATTTATTGTCATTTCAACACATTGTATGAAGAGATCTACATCTTTGCATGCTGCTGATTTAGAGCAACAGAGTTGCACTACGTTGTTCAAAGGAAGTGAGGAAGAAGAGAGGAACCATTCATAATTGGAGAATTCACATGCAAGCTTCATTCATGAAGCAATAAAGGGTGGAATGATGGATGGTAGACATCTTGAAGTGAGAAATCCTTTCTCCCTTCCAGATGACCCTTTCTCAATGAGAACAACCCTGCTCAAAGAGAAACTTCTACTTGCAGCAAATCCAAGGCCCCTTTGGTTTTGGGAGGCCATGCATGAGGAGAAGACCTCATGGGAAGAATTCATTGGAGGTGCACTTCAGCACATCATGGAGTGAAAATTTCTTCAACAGTTTGAGGAGGATCTTCCCTTATCATAGGAGAAGATAGTAGATGGGGGACATCTTCGGATGGATAACATCTCTCATGACTATGTTGGAAATTTCTTGAGCCATGCACATCATGATGGGAGGTTTTTTCCTACCACATATTTGGGTCCTCATAGGGTCAAATTTATCCTCGGGAAGATTGCATTTCAAGATCCCATGAAATGCAGAAATCTAATTTGGGATGATGGTAGCCCTCATGGGAGGAGTACCAAGATGAAAGATGGAAGGAGACATCCACAATTGGTTGAGTGGATGTGGATGGAGAGTAAGAAGCTGGAGAGCTACTTGTAGATCTATGACATCGGGCAGCAGGAGGCTTGGCTGCGATGGTTACTCTTGAAAGAGTTTGGTCATCACTCTCTTTCTAAGGGTACGTGGTAGGATACTTTCATCATGGAGCAGCAAGGAGTATGGACACATTGTGTTGACATAATATTATTCATGTCAATCACCATGTTTTCACTACATGATCTTGATGATGAGAGTATAGAAAGGCAGCAAAATATTTTGTTTCTTGGGATATTCTTGAGAGACCAAGGGCAGATTTACTCTCACAGTTTTCATGATGTTGCAGGAGTATGAGATGGCACTATCATGGTGCAAAGGGGCTACTCCTTGGCCTTAGATGTTAAAGAAGGAATTTCTTCATAGGAAGGACTTCTCATATGTAGCAGCATTATGGGAGATGCCTTTGACATTCTACATGTCAAATATTGGAGCTATTTGTTGATGGGATCCTATTTGCATAGGCCAACAACGTTGTCACTTTGGAGCTGGGATTTATTGATGGATTATTCCCAGAATCACTTCTCATTCGATGCACTTGGTGAGCAAAGAGGAGGTGAAGAAGATGAAGTGTAGATGGAGACATCTATTATTGTGGTGTGCTTTTCTTGACTTGGGTTTCCAAGTAGGAGGAGAAGGAATTTCATGCAGCCCTTGGTTTCATTCCCCTTCATGGGAGTGTGCCAAACTATTATTAAGTATTCGTTCATGGATCCATGTATCTTCTTGCTTCCAGCATATGGTGAGAGATTTTTCTTGCATCCTCTTACCATCTTTTGGGAGTGCATTGCTCCACAAGAGGTAAAGCTATTCATTAAGCTCCATGATCTACATTGGGCCAAATTATATGATGGAGACAACCATCTCGTATGTGGCCTTGGGCAAAGATGTTTTCCTTACATTTATGTTAATTTGATTTATATAATTAACCATGTAACAAGAAACAATTTTCCATGTATTCTTCTAAAGCAACAGTATGTAAAACTATGCTGTGAAGACTTGGGGAATTGTTGGTACTCTCTTGCCTTACATATAACCTTCAGTAATTCCTTCATGATGATGATAGACATGTTCTCAATTTCTGATATTGCTTTTATCTTGATGGGAGATAAGATGTTGAGTGAGGCACATGGTTTGGATGTGTCCTTTTGGGAAATAGGTTCCCACATTTTTTGCAGTACATGTTCTAATGGGAATATGGGAAGAGTTGTGGCCACCATGACCAAACACTTGTTTCTCTTGGAGGTGGGCCATGTGTGTGATGGAATACCTTATGATGATACCCTTCTGTCCATCACATATGGAACATTTTGGGCTAAATGGTTTTACCATGTTGGAGGGAGGATCCTTGCAGATCTAGTCTTCATGATGCCACTTGAGGGAAATATCCTTGCAACCCAAGATCAATTTTCACTCTACACTTATCTTAAGTGGAGAGGAGAACAGCGTGGGGTAGGCTATCTTGTCTACCATGTGCAGATTTTCAGCCCACCTATTTTGCGGGATCTCAAGGTGGAGGAACATTTTCAGGAGTTGCCATGTTGGGAGGTAACTCACTTTGTGTGGATGATTGCTTGGGGATGGAGGATACACATGGGAATGTTGTTTCCCAATACATTTTAGATTCCATGCCTCAAGGGAGCCTCTAGGCAACACGTTATTGCCTTCTTGAGTACTCTACTTATTCATGATGATAACTATTCAGCTAATTTACATGCTTCAAAGAGGCAATATGGAGATTCATTGTTGACACAACATCTCATTATTTGGAGAAGATCATCATATGTGTATGCTACAGTAGGAGGAGGGGACATCATTCAATTCTATCATTGCAGTTGCTTGAGGACAAGCAACATTTGGGAGGGGAGAACTATAATATTCCTAATTAGCCCAAGCTAATAGGAATATTTTATTTTGTTTTAATTTTATTTATTGATGAATAAAATGTAAAAGAGGACATGAAAAACTCCTAAAACATAAGAATAAATCAATGCCCAATGTGAACAGAGACAAATTAGGGCTTTCTTAATAAAATCCACTTGTGTGTGAACAGGATTGAGCCACTTGACCGGGTCGAAAGGACCAAATCACTATGCAATCCAGATACATTGAACCAATTTGAAGACCCAACGCAATTCTAGAAGGAGGATCCAATGTGAAAGGGGTTAATTCATTTTAGGTGGTTTAGGGTTTTGCACATCCTCATCTTATAAAAGGAAGGAGAAGGCTCAAGGAAATGTTGTTGACAATATTTCAATTTTGAGATTGCTTGAGCAACTCAAACTCTCTCATTTTTTTAGCTAGAGAGAGGAAATTCCTGTTGAGGAATTCCTCCTCCTTCCTTGAGGGTCTCTTGGAGGAGATCGTGTTGCATTGATCCACTATCTAGCATTTTGGCCAAGCTTCACCTTACATCTACAACACTACTCCTGTTGTGGGTTGAGCTGTCCATGTGAGTTGCAGCAATTGGAATCAGATCTATTCAGATTTGAAGAGTTCTATTGCATATTTTCATGGGGAAGTCATATAAACCATTGGCAAGAGTGTAATAGCTATTTTGAGCTCCAAATCCTTATCTTGGCAGGAGGCCAAAGTGTGCATCACTTCATTAGTGTAGTTATCTCCAGCGACTGCGTTATTTTGTAGGCAGAGTTGTAGTGTTTATTTGCTAGCAGTTTGGAGGAGAGATCTCCAGTGAAAGGGATTCTTTCCTTCACTGAGGTGATCTGTGGATTGGCCAACCAATCCATGTAATAATTCAGATCTGATCTACTATGTAATTTATTCTTCATAAATCCCTGAAGTTTACTGCAGATCCATGGTGTAGATCTCAGATCTATTCAATATCCTTCACTTTCAGCTAAGATCCCCAAGGGGAATTTACTTAAAAGGAATTTTTGCATATAGATTTCATTTATATATATCCTTTTTACCTCTGATCTATTGTATATCTAAAACTTAATGAAACACTGCTTCATATTTTTGAAAATTACGCTGTTTGGGTGTCATAAAGCTTGGGTTTTAGGCCTTTTCTTCAAGTGTAGATCTGTATTTTCTAATGTAAGATATTTGAATAATATTCTCAGATTTTCATACTATTAGTCCTACCTAAAATCACCTAACCCTTGAGAAAATACGCTCTCTAAGCTTCAAAAAATTTCTGCATACTCCAAGTCATGGAAAATCAGGGTTTTTAAGCCTAGTTGAGGAAGGAGGATCTGTTTAACTTAGCTAGACTTATTTTTTTGAGCTGAAATTTGTATCATAGGTCTCTCATGACCTAATATAAGATAAAATCTTGCCATTTCTTTTATTTTTACGTAGAACACTGAATACATACGTTTTAGGGCCTAAATCCTCACTTTTCCCCACCTTTTTCTTTATAAAACGTTGTATAAAGTTTTTGCTACATATTTTACTGAAGATTTAGTGATTTTACATATGTATGGGGTATATGTATGTAGCTCCACATTTTTAATAACTCAATTTATTCCCAATCTGTAGTTGTTCCTGAAAAAGGGACATTACACACCACCACTGCTCAAGATAATCTGCAACAAATTTTCCCTCCAATGTCTCCTCCCAAAGATGCATGACCAAATGGCACACATCATGAAAAGGTGGAAGGTGTAACTAGAAATGTTCTTGTTGTATCATGGCCTCCTCAAGGTAGGAGTTATGATACACATGGGAAATCTCATTCCATGCTATCATCAAAATGAAATGAGCCATCCCAGGTAGCTCACCAAAAGTATCATCAACCCCGGTTTTATACAATGTGTTGGGGTTACATGGAGAGATTGGATTCTGCCATCCAAATGGATTCTCTCTCCATTTATGGTAAACATGGGGTTTCCTCTGTCCTTGGGCTGAAATAAGATGGCCTTCAAGAATGGACCAAGCTCCCCAATCAAACAATTCAGCCATGAAGTGCCTCCTCAAGTTCTTCAAGTGGTTCCTCCCACAAGAAGGGAAAAATTGTGATGTGGAAATCATGGTTTGACCATGTATTCTCCTAAAATATACAACATGTAAAGTGGGGATAATCATGCTCCCAATGGGCATCTCCAATACCTTCAGAACTCTCCAAACAATGCCTTCCATGAATATAAAAATATCAGCAATAAATGGAATCAAAATGCAATAAAAACAAGCTGCCATATGACAACCAGAGAGTGTTTCATAGTTCCACCAATGGAACCAGTGCAGTGCATCGTTGTCCTGCATCAAAATATAACAATGCTTACCCAGCCACTTGTTTGCTGCCACAGTCATCCCATAAGATGGAAACATGAAGATACAATGTCGTGTCAATGGTGCACACCAAGAATCATGTGGCTTCCCCCACAAACTACCAATAAGGTAGAAAAAATCAATGCTACAAGTAGCTGCAAGTACATCATCATACAATATGCAAGAAGAGATAATTCTTCTTGATACATCATGCTACTTAAACAAGGAAAAGAAGTACAATACAAAATGTGAAATTATACCTCCTCCACCATATACTTGAGATCTTGAGCTAAAATGGCTCAACTGGAATCTTTCCCTCACCTCCAATGAGTAGGGAAGTGGTTGTTACCTCCTATCTATCACCATCCAAGCTATGCATCTCTCCATATGCTGAAATATGTCATGCTGGATGCCCTCCAAAGTGAACTCCTCTGCTAAAGAAAGGTATGCATCATAATGCATGGACATGAATTCCTCATGTGTTGCAAGTAGCAACTTATCCTTGAGACTATAAGCTCTAGTCAAGAAGACTCTGCCATGTGAAAAGATGACCATATCATCGACCATATACTCATCATCTCTATTCGGGTCATCGAGAATCATGCATGCAACAAGATCCTTGGAGTACTCTACTAAGAGATGATATCTCCAATAAGGATCACTCCTCCTAAGAGACAACACTGGTGATTTGGAATGTGAAGCTCTCATCATGTTTCTGCCTGCTACTTTGACATCCCCCATGCTAAATTTCTCCTCCAAACCCTTCACCCCTCCAGAATCCAAGAGTGGTGAATCGAAAGATGAGATTTCTTTCATCAATGCTATATCTATTGGCCTCCCAGGTGGAATGCCTCCATGTAGTGATACATGATGAATAATGCTACCATCCTCTTCCTTAAATAAAATATGAGTTTGCTTGCCCTTGGCCCCACTCAATTAGGTCATCCCCATAAAAATATTCATCTCCCTCCAAAACAATGTTATTCCTTATTTGATCAATTCTCCTCAACAACTACGTTGTTGACTTAGTCAAAGTAGATTGAATTAACTTGATATTATCCCCGTTCACACATGGAGGTGTTTTATTAAGCTGCAAGGAGTGTCTCCTTTCACACTTGAAGTGTTTTTATTCCTCCTTAGGAGACTTATGGGATTTTCTACCCATTTATTCACTAGCTAGAGATACTGCTAACTCTAATGTTCCATTTAGCTTTGCGGCTAAAATATGGGAACATTACAACTACTTTCCATGGAGATATAATAGGATTAGGAACCTTGGCTAGAAATAAAAAACACACACTTGGAGGCCAAATTGGTAAAGGAAAATAGAGATCCTTGCCTCCAAAGGAAGATGACCAAACACTATGCATTGCAAAATCAAATTGCAAAGGCTAAGCTCAAAGGCGCCCTTACCGAAATAAAGTCACTCAAGGAGTCAAAGGACCAATAAAACCTTGGAATCTTGGCTAAAGCTTCTCTACAGGCTTCCCAAAACCCGTAAGGAAGATATCCAACAATTTTGGGAACTTTTTGAGAATTTTTGGTTTTTTGCTAATTTTAAGGCCTGTAGGCACAATACCCTTGGTGCTATGCTTCCATCTCAGGCATCCTCAAGAGGAAAAATTTTCATTTTTGGAATCCTTAGGTCAAGTACAGCATGCTCACCAAATTTCAGAGCATCTGGAGCATTTTTGGTCCCTCAAAAGGCTAAAACAAACCTCATTTTTCACCTTTCTAGCTCATTTTCAGGAGTGGCAGTGTTATCTCAAAATTAGACCCTGATAGGCTGTTGATCAAGAATAATCTGAGTACCTATTTCAAACCATACTTTTAGTTGAGGCTTAGCCTCCTCAACCCGAGAGGGCTCTCTCAATAGGTTTATTATTTTCAAATAAGGATTAGATGGCTAACTCTATGAGTAAAGTAGATAAAATGGATAATTGGTTGTACTACTAATCAAAAAACATCTATTGGGCTTATGGACTCATGTATATTTTCACAAAACATAAGTATAAACTTCAATTGGAAGTCAGGGAATTTCAGAGTTTAGATGCATCAAAAGAACAGTAGGACGGAAATAACACAGTTCATGAACATATGAAGGAAGTTAGAGCACCTTTAGTGAATTCTAAGTAACATACATTCATGCCACTACAAGTAATTGAAAGATGAAAAGCATAAGAACATGAAACATCCATAACCCTTTATGAATCCTGAGTGATGAAACCAATATATCTATATTAATATGAAAACATAGTTTCTTGCTACAACAAAGCAGTATGCTTGTTCTTGAAAAATTGCCAACCCTATGCAATTCGACTTCTTGTCTTTTATAGAGTCATCATTAAATTTCTTGGATTCTCTCCAAAAACTTGAGAGAATTCAAATTTGCTAGCTTGACACCTATTAACTGCTAAAACAAACTTTAATTACATCTGACAGTTTAAACTGTCTGTTCCAGAGTCCTAATACAACTAGGATTAAAACTCTTTATTATACTTGAACAACCTTATCCAAATATTAAATCTTCTATCTGATAGCTTCTCCTCCTAAAATTCGACCTTGATTATGTACATCTTCTTGTTGTTGAACTGTAATGATATGCTTCTTACCTACCCTAAAAAATATGAACATGCTCCCTGCAAAATAGGTGTACTGCTTCATTTATGTTTCTTCACAACATCTGCTGGACAAATTGTGCTCAAAACATGTGGAAAAGTCTCATTAAGCTCTTGTGACTTCATCCTTCCAGCTTTTTCCAAACCAAAACTTTGAAGAAATGCCCAAAACAGTTAACATTACTGCGCTACGAAACTACCTATTGTTTTCGTAGCGCAGAGCTTCACCTCTGAAAATTCCATTTTAAACCTTCAATTTTATATCTTTTGTCATTAGATCTTCACATGTGGTCCTTATACATCCTCCAGTAGCATCATGGTTTAATAAACATACCTTTTTCCCCTTTGAAAGCTTGCAAAATTGGTAAAACTGCATCCTACAGCAGTTTCGTAGCACGCTACGAAACTACTGTGCATGACACCTACAGCAGTTCCGTAGCGTGCTACGAAACTGCTATGTCTTTTCTTTTCACAGCTTGTTTCCAAAAAATTGAGTTTCCCACTTTTACTACTATCCTTGAAGTTATGTATAAGCTTTCAATAATCAAATTTCAACTGTATTCAACAATGAAACCTTCCACAAAATTCCAAAAATGTGTTAGGAGATGTCACTTACTGTTTACACATATTTTTGTTGTGGTTGATCTTCAGGCTTTGCTAGTTGTATTTAAAAGTATTCAACCTACCTTTTAAGACTTATGTTATCAGCCCTCAACTTGGTGTTAACCATTCTTATGAATTTTTCTTCCTTGATTGCAGTGATAGTCCTTATGAAGAATTGATCCTGACTACTGATTGATTCACTGTTTGAAACATTTTCTAGCTCCCAAAGACCTTTCAACCTCTCAAATTTTGACCTTTCCATGGCATGCATTCTCACTTTGTTCCTCAATTTATCAATCTCAATGTTTTCATGTCTGAGTTTGTCTTTAACCTCCTCATAACTACTCTTTTCTCTCTGAGTATTAAATACTATGTTTCTGTCTTCTTCAAGTATTTGAGATGATGTATTAATGGGTTCTTCAAAAACACTTGCATCCTCACCTCCTATTTGGTCTATCTCCATGTCTGGTTGTTGAATTTGCTTAGACTGCCTAGTCTTTGGTTTTCTAAGATTAGAAAAAAACTCTGACACCTCATCCTCAAAATCTAATTTTTTGGATGTTTTCAATTTCTTTGGTTTTCCACCTGTATCCAGCTTTATGAACTCTGCTTGAACCAAGGGAGACTCCTCAATGTCAATAGCTTTTAATATATCATTCAAGTTACCTCTTAATTGTGAATTTTCATTTGTGACCATAGCCTTACCCTTCTCCTTTGACCTTTGACTCCTAGTCAATTTCTTCTGAGTTGTTTTACTAGTTGATTGTTCCTAAATTGTCTTTTTGACCTCAATTCTCTTGTTATGTGCATATTGAGGGGTATTTTGGATATTCAGTGATGTCTTTATCATAGGTTCCTTAACCTGTTTCCTGGGCTTAAGCTTGAAAAACCTCCTTGATTTTGTTTCTGCAGGTTCAGTAGTATTTGAAGAAGATGTTTCTTTGACTTGAGGGCTAGCATCTGTTCCTTCGACCCCTATTCCACTCAAAAAGAGAAATGCAGACCATTATATTTTCACCTTTTGAAGCTCATGCAAATATATTAACTTGACTAGACCATGATGAAATAAAGAGGTTTCGCATGCCTGAGTTTTCATCTAAACTTTGTCTGTCATCTTGGCCAGACTTCGAAATAGAAATAAAGGTAAGTTTAGAGAGATTTTTCCTGTGAAATGCAATAAGAGTTTAAAGTGATAAGTGTAGACCTTGTGATATCTCCCTCTGCAGGTGAAGTATATTTGGATATTGTAGAGCAGGTTAGAAAATGCATCCTTGACATAACTTCTTGGCACAACTTTATTCAAATCAGTATCCATAAACTTTGGTTTCAAAAATATTTTGCAGGGTTGCATTTCAAACCTAAAATTCTTAAACCATCTTTCCTCCCCTCCTGGGATTTCTGTGACTGCTGATATAACTTCAAGAGAAATTGGTAAATTGAGGAAACCAACCTTTGTGTTTGACCCTGTGAAGTTGGTAGAAAATTCTTTGGTAACTTGATTATTCCCTCCTTGAAGCTTTTCACAAAACCTCCAGCAACCTACTTTCTTGAAGGCTTCTTCAACGGATTTATCCCTGATGAGATTTTCTAAACCTTTAGGTTCTGTCCTCAGGCAGTGACCCAACCGGCGATTTCTTTCTTCTTCAGTGATCTTCTTCCTGGAAACCCTGTGTGTTCAGCAAAACTATAATAAAATCCTTGTTGGATAATCTGGCTCGCTTGAGAATTTGGTTCAGCCTCGCTTGATTTAAAACCTTGTTTCAGTCAACAACTATTTTCAAACTTACTAGATTTGCAATCAAAACTGCTGACATAATCACCAATTGAATTCTGCCTCACTTGATCGAAAAGTTTGCCTCGCTTGATAACTTAATGAGAGCTCTGGTATCTTATCATGAGCTTTATTTTTCAGCAATAGATATGCATGCAGTGCATTCTTTGCATGAGATAAAACAATGATAACCAATTCATTTTTCAAATTTGCGAAGGACCATTGACAAATTATCACTAATGAATCTAATAATGATTTCATAACTACTTTGGATGGTTGCATGTGTTGTAGCCTAATTCGACTAGCTAAAATTCCAGATGCTATTATTACAACTCCTGGCTGTCCCATGCATCATCTTCCCGAGGGCCCTCTCTTTCAAATTATGAATTTTGTATTTGAAAAATAGATTTTGGGCCTATGCAATAGAATTTTACCCAATGCTGCAGATAACCATGAGTTTCCTGATATTAGAATCGATTTTAAGTCCTTGAGACAATTAGCGTTGCCCACAGTTGGATTCTATGGGGACAAGAGAACGATGGGTAGAATATTGAAAGAAATGGGTGTGGTAGAGGGTTCGATTCAGAAGCGAATGGAGGAAGAAAAGTTTGAGGCAGGCTTGTATGTTGGTCGTTTGGAGCAAGTCATCATTGTTTTCTATTGGCATCAAGAAACCCATCTCAAAGATGCATCAAGGAAAAATGTTTCATGCAATTTTATACGCTATTTAGTGGACCTTTGTGGTGATGTTTATGTGTGCGTTGAAGATCTTAATCTTCTTGTAGCAACTTCAGCTGCTTCTATGGGCAATGGCATGATGCAAAACAATCAATTTCTAGTTCTGGTTTTATCACTGTTGGTTGAGTCAAATGCGTCAAGTGCAATTTTAATTCCAAGCCAAACACAATTTGAAAGCCGATTAATAAAATGGAATCAAGAGGAAACATATTTAACTGAGGTGATTTTATTCTATTTGAATCGAATCAGGAGTTACTGAACACCAGCTCCAATATATTCAGAAGTCATGTTTGCCATATCGCTACAGTTTGAGCATCGTTGGATAGACAGGTACAAAAGCTATATGAAAGCTGAA
Source organism: Pinus albicaulis (assembly GCA_034641835.2). Taxonomy (NCBI): domain Eukaryota; kingdom Viridiplantae; phylum Streptophyta; class Pinopsida; order Pinales; family Pinaceae; genus Pinus; species Pinus albicaulis. Next base: position 22,181 of record JAXQQM020065783.1, on the reverse strand, counting down.
AAGCGGTTCACTGTGCATGAAGCTCTGAATGTTCTTACTATAGTTTTGAAAAGATTTGAGACTGGAAGATTTAGAAAGCTCAACAAGATTGTTGCTTTCCCTGAAGTCTTGGACATGTTGCCATATATGAGTGGAATCAGTGGCAAGCCACCATTATACAATTTGTATGCAGTGGCTGTACATTTGGATGTGCTGAATGCTTCATTTTTCGGTCATTATATATGCTATGTAAAGGATTTGAAAGGGATGTGGTACAAGATCGATGACAGTAAGGTGATTCCAGTTGGCCTTGATATGGTGATGTCGGATCTCTCTTCAGTGGCTCTGATGAAACCTCTTGCAGTACCGATAGTAACAGGGATTCAACAAGCACAGTGGATTTGGCTGAAATAGTGTTTAGAGACCCATACCTTGAATATGATGGTGGTGGTTTGCAAAGCAGAATTGAAGCTGAATCGACGGCTTGGATCATCTGGCTCAGATCCAATGGTTTGCGGCGGCTCAAATTAAATGGATCTTATGGGAGATAGCACCCCCGCAAAACGGTTTAATTGAAACCACCATCTACAAAATTGACGGCTATGGTGCATTACGGCATCTCGTGGTTATTTCTTAGAAACCGCTATCATTTCTCCCGCAGGAAGTTTTGGGTTTTCAAAAACAATGGGTGATTGTGTCGTCAATGCATATGGGTATAGTGGTGGGACCCAAAATGTACCATTTGCCCTTTTAAACTTCCCTTTCTATTTTTGGGTTTTATATTATATATTATATATATACATAATATTAAAGCAAGCTTTTTGTAATTTTAATTAATGCCAAAATTACCAAGAATCAGTTTTAAAACTGATCATAACAGTTAGTAAGATCAGATAGCAGACATAAAGGGGGAAAAAGGAAAAGGGAAAGGGGTTCCGATTTTGATACCTCCAGGCAGTGATCCTTGTATTTAGATTTTAAATGATTAATGAATGAAAAGAAAACTTCTAGCATTTGTTGATATGGATACGTCTTCTAGTTTACATCATGTAGTTTCAGTCCTTGAATAAAATGAAGTATCGAAGTAGCAGGTCTCTTTTTACGTATGTAAATAAGAGTTAAAACCCTTAATAGGCGCTCCTTCATTTTAACAGTTCTTTTCTTATAATTCCTCTAAAGTTTAAGATGATAGATTATGTGCAACATCATATCGTTTTGGGCTTTTTCCCTTTCATTCTTCTTCTGAATATTTCATTCTATGTCAGTAGATAATAGCATTGTGGGACATTCATAGCATTTGATTTTAATGATTCAATGATTGAACTCTGGAGGTGATTAAATATGGATCAATATTTCTGTGACAAAATTATAAGAATGTCTTAAGCACAGATTCCTTTACACAGCAAGGAATTGTTTCTTAAGGTACAATAGCATGCATGAAGGATGATTCGTGGACTGACACCATGATCATGGATTGACACTATAATCATGGAAAATTAACCCCAAGTTGATGGATGTGACAGCTAAACTAAAAATTTCGAAACCTCGATTTTGTAGCGCTGGTAATGTTATTTCAGGATTTTGCACTACGGAAAGACTAGTGTTTTCGTAGTGCAGAAGAAATTTTTTACACTGAGCATGCTACGAAAATGTGGTTTCGTGGCTTATTCGAAACTTTTTGAAAAAAAACTTAAATTATGGGTTTCAAAACATAGCATGAGACTACCAAAGTGTAAAACAAAGTTAATGAACTTGGTTTGGTGATATAATGAGACTCTAAAACTATGAATTAGACCCTATAAAACATAAAAATTACTCAAACTCTATCTAATACCATTACTTAAGAACAAGTATGAATTGACTAAATTCAGAGAATTTTAATAGTGATAACAGGCGTTGTGCCTAGAGCAGCCTTGGGGAATTCAATTTTTTGGATAATTAAATGGATCCCAATTAGAAAACCAAGGGTAGTTTTGGAAAGTAGACTCGATAGGCTTTCCAACGAGCCATCACAGAGCAATTTCAAACATCGGGACGAGCATCAAAACTTGGTTGCATGTGGACCCAGTGCATGTGCTACGCCTTCAGACCTCACTGCTACACCTTTAATGTGCAAAAGTCAACAAAAGACACACATTGATGGAAAAATGATATTTTAGTTTTTTTGGGGGCAAATCACTCAAAATTTAGGTGCTAAGAGTTATTTTTTCATTTATTTCATGAGATATTTTGTTTCTTGGGCCTTGCATGGTCTCTTAGACATAAATGACATTTATGGGTGTTTTTGACATTTTCAAACCCTAGTTAGGGTTTTTTCCCTCCTTTGCTAGATAAATAGAGCATGAGGGCCTTATTGTAAGAGGTTGGAATTTGATGACTCCTGGGATAAATACATAGTTTTTTTTGGAGATTGAAGAGAAATTGGTGTTGTGGAATTTGTGGATGGCTTGTTTTGCTTGATGATGGAGAAGGCTTGCTTGCAAGATCCCCGAGCATGGTTAATGGTGATGTGCTTCTATTAATTTATTGTTTTCTTATGTATCATTGTGTTACATCCTTCGATATTGCAGTAGAACAAAGGTTTTAGACTAAGAAATTTTTTTCAAAGGCACCTTAGCTCTGTTTTTTCTTCACTGCCTCTATATTTTCCTCTACTAGGTCAGTTTAGAGATTTTTAGTTGCTCTCTAGACCCACTCAAGCTTGTTTATCTTATGAATGATTCAATATAGTAGATACAAAATATGTTTTATCATTAGACTTTCTTGTTTTATGTCACTAAAACATTTTTCTTGAGATATTTCTTTGAAGTACCACTAATTAGGTTTTTCCAAAGAGGCTAAGTTTCAATCATACCCTTTGTCCATTCTTGAAAGGTTGTTTTGGAGATCTTTATGGCTATGATCAATGATGTTTAGGAGTTCCCTCTTATTTTATTAAAGTTATATTTTTATCTTAAATGTTTTCTAACCTTGAAGGTGAAATCACTAGAAGTTAAATAAGTTTCTTGCCTTCGATATTTCGTTGGATTGTTTGTATTAAATGCTTAGTTGCTTGAGTTTAATCAAAGAGTTATTGGTGTTCCCTGTCTTATGATTACTTCTTTATGCTAAATAGTATTGAAGTCCCTTGTTGTTAAATTATTTGACAAAGGATTCTTAACTTCCCTTTGCTGTACTTTGTTCACAAACATGATGTTCATTTCATCTCACACAAACCTTGAAAGTCCATTTGACCATGTTAGATTTTCCTTGTGATGCACCTTGATTCATTGTTGAAATTTCCAAGACATTTATTGACTCCGTAGCCCAATGAATTGAATATTTCCTCATTCCATATATTCTACTTGATCATCTACCCAACCAAAACAAACAAATAAATCCTAAACTTAACAACTAGCCTAAAATCAAACACTAAAAGAAAACAAGTTCACATCCTTTGCACAAAATAGAGAGAGCCCTCTCTAAGTCCAAGAAGGTTAGGTCCTAGGACCTCAAAGACTGGTTTGATGTTACCCTGTTCATTTTTTCTCACCAATCTAACAAATCACAGGACCCTAACATTGCACTGGAGGTATGTCAGGCCAAGTGTCAATATTGTTCTCTACGATAGTAGGACTAAGCCCAGGAATTTATGAGTAGTCCCATGCGAAGATATCTCTATACTCTTGTAGCAATTGGGTATAAGAGGTTATTTCTTCTGGATAGCAAGGTGCCCCCAGCGATATTTCTTCAACCTTTGCAGGATTTTTGGATATGTTCACCTTGATGGTAGGTGAGATGTTTGACATATTTCCTTCCTCGAATGCATCGGGCACTGGGATGGGGTTTTTGAACCAATCGACCTTCCCCGATGGCAGGAAATATTTTGATTCGATCACATAGATCTATTGTTTGTTTGTATTGTTAGGACTGAAAGTTTTCTTTGGGAGAAAAAGTGAACGATGATGTATTGCATCCCATGGATAATGTGGCTCTTTCATAGCCTCCATCTGAATAAAAAAAGGACCTGAAGGGGGATTGTTCTTGGGTATGGTTATGTTGAATGGATTTAATCCGTACGTAGCTAGTGGAGAAACACGAGAAGGATTCCATTGTGGATGTGGTGGAAGTAGATGCAGTTGATAAAGTGAAGATAGTTTGGGTCTGCACTGTCATAGGAGTAGCGACTCTCGTAGTTGCAGCTGACTCGACACCTTTTGAAAATGAGTATACAACTCGAGTCATAGTTTCGATACACGATGATATGAATCATATATGATGTGTCGTGTCGTCAGCATTTGGTGGGGGATGAATCTCCCTAATTGGTCATCTTTCAGTTGACAAAAACGGGATGGACCTGTCCATCAAATCCTCTTGGGTTGTCGAACTGTTCATGGATTTTGAATCTATGCCATCTTCTCGGGAGAGGAATACTATGGTTGATCACATACAGGCTAGAGCTGTGCGGAATATTAATATGTAGTGACAACGACGTACTGGGCAGTCATCACCGCATATATGACATGAATATGGGATGTCCATGTTAGCGCGACATATGATATGGAATGGGTATCATCGTTGGAACATTTCAAAAGCTGGGTAGTCAATGATGAAATGATCAATTTAATCACAAAGTACGTACCTTTCTATTAGGGGAGGGGGTCTGGCAGGGAGCCTTTCAGGTGATCACCGCTCTTCCTATAGGTACAAGATGATATGAGTTTCATCCCCGATAGACTAGGTGGGAGGATCCTCTTGATAAGATTGCTCAATGGCATGTAAGGCATCCCTATATTGTGGGATCTATGGACAGTGATGGGTACAGTGCCCGTAGTTGATGCAGAGAGTGCATGCGTGATTGGTACGCAATGCTTTGCCTTTACCTTTGGTGGTAGGTTCCTTTTTATAGGAATGCGACATCATAATGTCTGTATCGGATCCAAGGAGTGGTTTTAATTCATATAGTTCTAGACATATATGGGTAGGGTGACCTATTATGTTGCATATGGCACAGACTGGTGATTCTCGGTGAACAATGGGGTCACCATATTCTTTCCTCTTTTCTTGGTTTTCTTAGTCGTAATCACCGATTTTGTAATGGGAATTTCCTTTGTAGGGGTGGTTTCAATTGTTTCTGGGATAAGTGGGGCCTCCTCGACACTAAGGGGCTTCAATCCAGTGGCAATAACATGGGTGGCTCCTGTTCCTGCAGGGGGAACAAGGTAATAAACTGGGATTGCGAGTCATATGTTTGGTAACACCAGTGTTTGGATATGAAACCAGCTAGGGGGTAGAGGAAAGGGTTTTGGGAGGTGACGTAGGCTAAAGAGGCTACCGTGGTCAATGACTCGGTGATATTACTGCTCCTGTACGTGTCCTGACTAGTTTCAGTGCTTGAAGTGGACATCATGAACACCAGAACCCCTGTGACATTGGGCGATGATTCAAAGATTATGGGAGGATCTCCTAGGAATGAACCTAGAACGAACAACGGTTTGAATTGGCTGGGGCCATATTCTTGGTACCGTGAGAGATAATCCGAGGATGTATCTACATAGGGTAGAATTACATCAGTGTTTGTTCGGGGTCACTTCTCGCTATAATTCAGTTGGTCTACAATAATGATGCAGTCCTCATGGTGGAACATCATGATGTAGAAGATAGAGGAGGATATGGTAGACATGGCATAAATATAACTCTTCCTGAGTATATTGTAGTCTAGGTGAGCGTCCAAGACTTCGATGTCTATGTGGACTGTCTTTCCAGCTATGCAGACCGAGACGTTTTGGTAGAGGCCAACGGGGGTTGATGGACGACCTTCGTATGCCTGAAGCATGATGATTGAGGGTTTTATTTCGAGATAACCTAACTTCTACCAAAAATATTTGGACATGATGCACGTGGATGCACCCTCATCTATGGCACATCAGTGAATTGTGATATTCTACACTGACACTAGTATCTGGAAGGTGACCATGGAAGAAATCCTAGGGGTGGCTTTTTCTAAGTCAAAATCCATTAGGCATGTATCGGTAGGGTTGATAGCACCTAAAGCGGAAAGTAGGGCTTTCCATTGTTTTGGGCATGACTGCAATACTTCCAAAGCTGACATAGCAATGGGAGATTGTGCTAAATTATCCACGATACTCTAATTATGGGTTTCTTCAGAGTATTTTACTACTCGCCTATTAGGTCCCTTCACCATCTTTGGAAATGGTTTTATAGGCATCTTTGAAATGGTCAAAGGTGTAGTCAGTGCACTGGTACTTGCCCCTGACGTATTGGTGTCTAGTGGGGTGCCGTAATTGCGATTCCATGTTTGGAAAAACATCTCTTCACCAGTCATGTAGATTTCATGGCTGCTTTTCTCAGAGTCATCTGTATTTTGTTGCTAAGTGCTTACCATCCCTTGACGGGGGAAATGTTCTTGCATCACAGTTGGTTGCTGGGAAGTTCCTCCTTGTCCTTAGTTACTTTGTAGCTTCTTCAGCTCAGGGAGATCAGGAAAATGGTGAGTATAGTGGTTGTACTCACCACATATCAAACAAGAATGGTTTGTTCGAAGAGGTGGCCTTTTACTCTGTCGTTGGGCATTACTTGGCTCCTAGTTCTGATTCCGATTGGAGTTTCCTCTAGCCTGGGATCATGGTGGGCGCTGTTGGTTACTACCCCCCTGTTTAGGGTTCCCTTTTGGCTTATTTTTGGATTTTTTATTCACCACGTTAGGAGGGTAGTTCTCCTGATTATATTGGTGTGGTCAGATTTTGGATGGCTGCACAAAGTTTACTTGTGCATTTTTTTGCATAGGTGGGTCGTGTGCTCGGGACCAAGCATAATACAGTCCCTAGTTTGCACCTAACTATTGGAGACGAGCTCTTCCGTCAGTGTTTTTTTCTGCGTACTGATTCCCTTGAGCCGGAGGATAAGGTCCTCCATGGTAATACATTGGTGCCCTATTGGTCAAATTTTGTTGAGGCATGTGATGACTTTGAAAACCAGGTTGAGGTACGTTCTGGGTAGAAATGTATGTGTGACTAAGGCTTTGACTGCTACTGCCTAGGTAACCTTGGGTCAGTGACCCAATTAGTCTATTTGTAGAGTTCGGTGCGCCTGGAAATTCTTGATAATTTTCCAGGCATGGGGCGTTAGGTGGGATGTTATAAATGTACCCTGACTACGTATAAATAAACTCAATCTGTTGGGCTTTGCTGATTGCGTCCTCTTCGGATATGGGCTTCTGTTGTGCCACATTCTTTGAAATCCCTACCGCAAGAGTTTTCAAGAACAAATATAAGAGAACCCGATCGTCGAGTTTATCTTTACATAAACTGTGATGCCACCTCCATTCATGGAGATGGTCTAAGATATGGATGATGGGGGTTTGTCTAAAATGAGTCAGTAATTCCATTCTGGAATCATGGTGAATGGGTAACTGAAAATATGTTATAAATGTGGTAGTGAGGGTGCTAAAGGTTCCATGTGAAGCTAAGGGTTACTCCACGTACCACTTCGTAGCTACTCCTATAACAATGCATTGAAATAATCTCAATCGAATAGTGTTGTCAATGATATTGTTCGATGAGCACCACAGGTGGGAGGTCATGACATGATTACCTAGGTCTTCTGCTTGCTTGCCTTTAAATTTTGGAATATCTGAAGGGAGCTTCGTGGGCATGGGAGGCCATGTAGGATCGTGTGCAATGGGGTCCTTCATCAGCATGGTTAAATCAGGAAGATTCAACGAAGCTAAGAACGGTGACTGAGAGGTAAATGCCATTGCAATGTGCGAAAACACCAAGTTCTGGTTAAGAAGAGGGTTATTCTGTGACATACCCTATTGTGTGTTTGGTTGGCTTCCTGAATGGGATACACTCCTCTATCCTCTAGGGGTTGTGGGAGGAGTGGTGTGTGGTGTGGCATTGGGAGACCGATCGAGGTTCTCAACTATGGCTGCCACAATAAAGGATGAACCTGTTAGTTCCCAAATCCACCTTAGGCTGAAATAAGGCAGAAGAAGGACAACACCAAACCACGCTCAACCTCGTAGCTAGCCCTACGAGGACAGGAGAGGGCTCTCTCCGGGTCATTCTCAATGAAAATATTCAAAGGGGCTTGAGATGACTAAAACAAAAACTAATCTTAGGCTAGATAAACAAATAGGAGGGTTTGATTTTGATTTTTAGGGGTTTTTTTGGAAAAAGATAAAAACAATTTTTGGGCTTGGGGACGAGGCCAAATTCTTGCAGAGTTCAAGTTGGGGCAGGGTAGGCAATGACTTTGATGTCTTAGATCAATGAATGGATAGAAAATACTGCTGAGAATCTGAAGAGGGAAAGAGAGTGCAAGGATCCTCTTCAAACTGACGAAGAACATAAAAAACTAAACAAAAGCTTAAGGCAGAGCACCAGTAAATCAATGAATTCTACCTCAATTACTCATTTGTTTAATTCAGAAGCATAGAGAAGGATGGCATACATATAAAATTAATGAAACTTACAATAACATTAGAATAACATCATCAAAACTCAGAAGCCACAAGGATGCCAACAAGTGCTGCAAAACTCTGGTCTTTCCTTTGCCAAAAACTGAAAATGGATGTACAATGAGGTGCCAAACTTTTCCCAAGTATCCAACCCTGAAAATTTCTCAGAAAATACAATATATAGACCATCCTAACCCCTTTCCATGCCTCTAGGGGTTGATATCATCCTTCTAGGAGCTGTTTCAACCAATTCTAAACATGGAGCTAAAATCTAGGCAGCCAAACAACTTGCCTCTATATGCTAGGAAACTGATCCATTCACTTAATTTTCACTTTTTAGTGAATGAATCCTCTATAACAAGTAAAAACATGCCAAATTTACATCATAGTCCTCAAATTACATCATGGTAGGTCAATCATGACATGAAAAAGTAAAACTAGACAAAACTGGGTGAATTTCTGAGCTGAAGAGTGAAAATGAGGCAAAATTTCTCTATGCGCCACGCTCAATTTCTCTATGCGTCGCGCCACTTTGGAGGTGATTTTGAGGCACTTCCTGAAGTCCCAATTGAGCTCATGATAGCTCGTTGGAAATCCCTAGATTTCTGCTATCCAACCCAACTTGAATTTCTCAATTTGGATGTCATTTTCCCCTCCAAAACTGAAATCTCCCAAGACTGGTTCCTGCTGGTGCAAAAAGTGGAAGAAAGGCCATTTTTGGAGTGTTTTTGGCCCTTTAGGCAGCCCAAAATTTGATGAAATTCTTCTACCATTCCTAAACATACATAATATATCATGACAAACCCAAAAATTCAAATTTTTCCTTCAGAAGATGTCCCAATCATAAGCGCGCGTCGGGTGGTGCGACACGTCGGGCGGAAAAACCTGTTTTGCAACCAAAATTTTCAAAATGACAAAATCTTCTCCAAATTTGCTGAAATTTGGAGTGAAGGTCTCCCATCATGTCTCATGCTCAGTCGAGGAAGCTTCGGCCAATATTCGGAGTGAATCCAGCCTTTTCCGACATTTTAGTGCTTTTCTCAGCCTTGCCTTCAGGATCTTCATTTTTGCTCTGCAAATGTGTGTGCGGACCCAATAGTGGTTTTTCATCTATCTGAGCATGTATTTGTCCCTATTTTCCTTTGCCAAGAGCTTCTCCAGATGAATTTTGACGTGCGTAAGGCAAGTCTCTCGCTCAAATGGTGTCATGTCACCTGGTCTCTTCCGAGCCAATTCACGGTCTTCATGGATTTTCCGCAACTCTATAAGCGTGTGCTAATCCTCCAGTTTTTTATTACGCTGCTCCAAGTAATCTATAACCCACTGAGCTCTCTACAACTTCACGGTCAAAGTATCAATCTCAGCCTTTTGTTCCTAGATGATTTCTTTCAGCTTTGAGCTAGGAGAGCTCGCATCAACATCGATCAAAATAAAATTAGTATCTTGGCCTCCCGAGGGGCCCTCATCGTGCATAGGCTTATTGCCTCTATCCTATACTTGTGCTGATGTAGAAGGCGAGACCCCTTCCATGCCATGTGGAGATATTACTCGCGCTGCTGATGAAGGTAACGAGACCCTTTCCACCCCTGGTGGAGATAGTACTCGTCGTGCTGCTGCAAATAAGGCTCTGTGGCCTCTCTGATATGTCACACACCCTAGAGCACTGATAGGCTTAGTCTCGGGAATGTCAAACTGATGTGAAGGCTCTGCCTCCTCATGAACAATCTTGGGAGGAGGCTCGGGGGCTGCAAAGAAATCACGGGAAATGAACTCATCCCATGTGATGCCCTGCAAGCCAAGCTGATGTACCACAATGATTTTGATGAGTGCATACTGATAAATGTTGTTATGTTGCTACTCTGGAGTCTTCTTCTGCACGAGGGTATTCATTTGCTCTATTTTTTGGCACATGAAGTATGGAATATTCATCATTCACACTCTCGTGAAATGCATCAAAAGTCTGATATGATATGCATAAAAGCCCGAGAATCTACCCTCGCAGCTAAAATATCTAATGATGAGCTTCATTAATGCTGCATAGGACTCCTTCAGAAACTGAAACGGGAATACCCTGCTCCACTGCCTCAAATATCTCGACCTGATGTAAGGTTCATAATATGCTCTATCCAGCTGTTGTCTCTTATTCCACTCCTCACCAATGTTCGGTATCCCGGTCGCCTCAGAAATAGTCTCTGGTGTCAAAGTGAAGTTCACTCCAGCAAGATTTACATGACCATCCCGCAAATGTAGGACAAATAAGCGAACCAACTCCGAATGGTGCTGAATCTGAGATATCATTTAACAATACCGAAAACATGAATGTTGCTAAAAGCATGTCATTGCAAGCGGGCAGGCCTGCAATTGAGCCAAAGAAGTAGGCTCCTCCCTGACGTGCCTGCCAATTTTATGAGATCTCCTCGGTACATTTAGCTCTGCGGTCGAATCACTGTCCTTCTCATATCCCTGCTCATATGATGAATTTGTCTCTGACATGATGCTGAAAACAAGGTGTTTAACAAGTATGCGCTGATATATGTATGGTGAAAACAATAATTTGGTGTATGCTTTGATGCCAAATGTGTCGCATATATAATAAGGTGCTATGAAGAGGTATCACAGTGAGAAAAGGACTGTCAAATGAGATATAAGTGTGAGGACAGTCACTGTTTGGGGAAGTTAGGGATTTGGGGATTTATAAGTAATGGGAATGGGTGATAGTGATGGGGGGTATTTTAGGAACAAAAGTTAATGAAATGGAAACATATAAGTGCAGTCAAAGACATAAAGGTAGCCCTTAAATCTTGTGGAAATTACGATTTTATCAATGAAGGGAAATGGTGACAAGTGATAGGGTTTGGCGATTCCAAAACATTGGGACAAAGGGTAGAGGGATATGGGACAATGGGTATAGGAGAAGGGATCATGATATAATAGTGTGACAGTGATAGCAGTGGCAACAAAGATAACAATGACAAGAGCACAAATGACAATAGAATGAGAGTTTAAGCACCAACGTTTCAAGTTTTAACCACCTCTTTCAAACCCTAAGAGAAAATTTTGATTGGGATATAGGGTTACATTTCACCATTTCATTTCTTTTATGTCTTCTCTCCTAAACCACAGCACCATAGCTAAAACTCATTAAACAGGCTTTGATAAACTTACTTGGTAAAATTTGAGCTGAAACAAATCGAATTTTCATAGCGCGGAGGTGATTTGGCCTTTGGGGCTCTGTGCGCCACGCACAAGCCCAATGCGCCGCGCGCAATGGGTGCACCGTGCCCTTGGAAATTTACACTACGTCTTCCGGCTCTATGCGCCGCGTCGCACCTATGCGCCGCGGCCTATCCCAATGCGCCGCATGCAACTTAACACACAGTCAGCCTCTCTCAAAACACAGTTTGGTCTTCAACTTTCAAATTCGACTTCTCCCTTGGATTTTCTGAATGCCTCTTGATGCAAATGAATAAATACCTTTGAGAAATATCTTGAAAAGAGATGGTTTTGATCTTTTCTTCTCAAAACCCATTTTGTAATCTTTTTTACCTTTGGCACTTTTTCATTTAATACAACTTCTGTCTTTTTGTTTTCTCATGACTTTCTGAGCTTCGAATGATGAAATTGGTTGATTTCTTGCAGGGGTATTGGCATTGATCCTTGGCAAAGGATGACCAGAGTTTGCATGGTGAAGTACAACATGGTGGAAAAATACATTTTATTACAAAAATAAATTCGACAATTTCTTATTCAAAACAGAGTTTTGAACAAGAAATGTCCTTGAGCATGTTTGATGATAAAAAATTTGAACTGAAAACTTATGGAAAACCTCCTCATGGCCTGCGGGAATTATTTAACATCTCAGAAGACTAAACCCTAGACTCAGAAACTAAATGACTCTTTTTGACCAAAATGGCATCTATTACTGCAAATGACTTGAAATGAACTTTGATGATTTTGGAAAAATTTTGACCAACCCAACAGGTACAAACATGAGGGAAACAAGAAAAACCAAACCCTTCCGTCAGTCAATGGCATGCCCCTAACGGAATGAAGATGAATGAGCGGAATGAGACACCTAAACAATGAAATGAAATAAGAGAAATGATCTCTGACGGAGGGATGTAAAGACCGACTCTAACAGAACTAAATGGATATTCAAAAACAAGTTAAATGAGAATGGGGATGTTATAAGAAATAAAGCTAGACTTGTTTGCAAGGGGTATGCTCAACAAGAAGGTATAGACTTTGAAGAAACTTTTGCTCCTGTAGCTAGTCTTGAAGCCATAAGATTGTTTCTTGCTTTTTCAAGCTTCCAAAAAATCAAAGTTTATCAAATGGATGTTAAATCTGCCTTTTTTAATGGTGATCTAGAAGAAGAAGTTTATATAGAAAAACTAGAAGGATTCATTTTGGGAAATGATAAAAATCTTGTTTGTAGACTTAAAAGGCTCTATATGGTCTCAAACAAGCTCCAAGGGCATGGTTTTATCGTCTTGACAAATATCTTCATCAACAAGGATTTTCAAAGGGGTCTGCTGATAGAAACTTATACACAAAAACTGAAAATGACAAACTATTTATTGTGGTTGTATATGTTGATGATATCATTTTTGGAAGCAATGAAGAATCTATGAGTCAGAAATTTGCTTCAGCTATGCAGCAAGAATTTGAAATGTCTTTACTTGGGGAACTAACATTCTTTCTTGGCTTGCAAGTGCATCAAACTACAGATGGTATATTCTTATCACAAGAAAAATACCTTAAGCAAATTCTGAAGAAGTATGGCATGGAAGAGTGCAAAACTGTAAGTACACCAATGATAACCGGATGTAATCTCAGTTCTCATGATGATTCTCCCACGGTGAATCAACCAGAATACAGATCTATGATAGGAAGTCTACTTTATCTCACTGGGACTGGACCAGACATTATGCATGCAGTTGGGATTGTTGGACGATTTCAAGCTAATCCAAAAGAGTCTCACCTTCAGGCTATCAAAATAATATCCAAATATCTACAAGGAACTCAAGACTTTGGACTATGGTATCCAAAGAATGCTAATCTCACACTTCATGCTTACACTGATGCAGATTGGGCTGGAAATATTCATGATCGGAAAAGCACTAGTGGTGGCGCATTCTATATGGGGCCCTGGTTGGTATCTTGGTTCAGAAAGAAGCAAAAATCTATTGCCTTATCTACACCAGAAGCAGAATATGTGGCTGCCGCATCATGTTGCACTAAACTTCTTTGGATGATGCAAACCTTACAAGAATTTCAAATCAAATGTTCACCCCCTATCTCCATTATGTGTGATAATACAAGTGCCATCAGTCTCTCAAAGAATCCTGTTATGCATTCCAAGACCAAGCACATTCCCATCAAGTATCACTTCTTACGTGAACAAGTGCTTGAACAAAAGGTGAAGTTGGAGTATGTTCCCTCCAAAGAACAAGTTGCTGATATATTTACCAAACCTCTGCCCAGGGAAGCGTTCAAATATCTCAGACAGAAGCTGGGAGTAGTCTCTGCCATGCAGAAGAACATATCTGCTTAAATTCAAAAGATTAAATTGGATACGCGGGTTTCCTGAAAGGCAGTCACGTATATACGCGAGTTTTTACACATAAAACCACGTATGGGTGGTTGCTGACAAATTCTTCTAGGTCATTATTCTTCAGCACATCTGTGGTGCTATTGGGTATCTATGGATGCACAAGCTAAGGGGGAGATGAAGGAGTGAAATGGCTCAAGAACAGGTCTATAGGTTCAGGAGGAGCATTAGCCTTGCTGAGAATTATGCATTGTTGGCATTATGATGGTTCTGAAATATGATCTCTCTCTTGAGGTCTTTTTGGTATTTGTTACAAAAGGTCATTGTTGTAATTTGATGAAAATGTCATGTTGAGGCCTATGATGTAAAATTGTAATGTAAGGACTTGATCAAATGTGTAAACCCACTTGGTTGGGTACTTGAGTCATATATGTAAATCCACTTGGTTGGATCTTTGATGAAAGTATGAGTCCTTGGTGATAGGAAAGGTCATAGAGTCATGTACTTCATTGAAAAATATGTTTGAAGATTCAGCATGAACTCAAGGGGAGCATGGTAACTTCAGTGCACATCAGATCTACAGAGCTCTTCTTTCTACATGAGAAGAAAAACCTTGTTTTTGTTTTGATCCACCCTTTGCCCTTTATGTCAAAGGGGGAGAGTATCATGGTGTTTTAATAGGGGGAGAGTATCATGGTGTTTGCATAATGGTTATATTCAATGTATCTATTTGTTGTGGTGATCAAACACCATCATGGTTGCCATCAAGTCCAAAGGGGGAGATTGTTGGCAATATGATGCAATGTGTTGTCCTTGATGGCAACCTACTTGATGAAGTTGGCCTTGATGGAAACCTACTTGATGAGCTTCCTATGATAAGAAACCTATGTGCTAAAGATGTAAGAATGATGTATCTACAGATCAGTTTAGATGTGACAGAGAAAACAATTCCAATAAGTGCCAAAAAATGATAAATATAATATGTCATAATGTATATGCTACTTTTGCAAAGGAAACCCGCATATATACTCTAATTTTGTGAAGGGAACCCACGTATACATTCAAGGTTAGCATATACGTAGTTTTTATGAGGTGAAGTTGCATATACACGCGGATACGCACGCTCAAAGTCGTGTATGCCTTTTGCACTCTAAAAACTATGATACCTAGGGGCATAACCATGGTATTGGCCCACTATATTGAGCGTTGGATTATCTATTTCATCCCAACCAGGGATACCATTGGAATTCGTGTGGTTTTGACTCATGGTATTGATAAAGGCTAAATCTATATAAGGAGAAGAAGATCATTGTGCAAGGGTGTGCATGAGTAAGGGTTGTTGATGAATAAATATCTCTAAGGATTATCTGCATGAATGAACTCTGTTCTTAATTGATAGATTTGAATCTATGATGCACCCATGGATCTGAGGATGGTTCAAGATCTCTAGATCTGATGATAATAAATCTCTAGGATGATCTGCAGTAGAAGAAATGGTGAAGATCTGGCACAAAGTCTGCTGAAGATAATGAAGAAATCTGGGTAAGTTTATAGATCTGATCTGTTTTGTAAAGTTTTCCATTTACAGATCTATACGCTAGTTTGTCTCTGCAAAAGTGCGTGTATACGCGGTCTATATTAATGAAAGACGCGTATAGGGTTTTCTAAAGAATAAAATACACAGAAGTATACGCGGGTTGGTGTGCAGGAAAGCGCGTATGTACGCGGCTTCAGTAAAGAAAAGTAGCATATGATATTTGATTCAATGAATGTTTAGGGTTGAGTTTACATTTGCATATCTATTCTGAAGTTTGGGTTATCTCTGATATTCTAGTTACAGTGGTCACACTGTTCTGTTTGAAGTATTGGGCAGAGTATGTTTTTTGAAGGGTTGTGTTGAAGCTGTTGGATCCAGTGTGAAAATTGATGAAACGTGGTCTGCAGAGGTACTGAGGGTCGAAGCCTTCAGTGAGGGGGTTGTAGCTCCCTTCCAGTGGTAGCTGGTAATGAGAGCAGGGGGTAGTAGCTCCCTTCCAGGAGAGGCTGGTAAACGAGTGCAGGGGGTTGTAGCTCCCTACCAGGAGAGGTTGGTAAATGAGAGAAGGTTGTAGCCTTTTGCAGGTGGGTACCTGCGTGCTGGTATGAGTCTGCGCTAGTACATGGTTGTAAGATGTTTTCTTTATAATAAATATTGAAGACTAAGACGACGGCAGCGGTGGTTTTCTCCTGAATTGGGTTTCCACCTTAAATCCTGGTGTTCATGTGTGTTGATTATGTGTGATGATTTATTCTGTTATTACTGCACATATTTACTGCTTACTAAATATCTAATGAATGAATGATGCTATGATCTAAGTAAAGAATTATCTGCATAATGAGATCTCTGCTAATACGCAAGTTTCATTAAGGATATCTGCATGTATACGCGACTTTGGTTCAGTAAAGTAGCATATGGGTTTTAGAGAAAGAAAAAGTAAAAAATTTTCAGTCTGCACTAAATACTGATTCACCCCCCCCCCCTCTCAGTATTTTTCCCAACAAGGGAACTAGATTTGCATGAAGGTGAGGAAATCTTGGTTGCAAAGAATGAACCTCATGATGTGGAGCAACCACATGCGGAGGATCATGGAGTGGTAGAAACCACTCAAGCAGAGAAATTTCGAGCCAGATGGGCAGAGGGAGTGCATGACACTATACCTCCAGGTGTGAGGTGGGGTGATGTGCAGATTTAATCCCAAGAAGAAATTTGGGCAGGATTCATTGAGATGGTGTGTCTCATGGATCAAACCTGGCTACAAGGAGCCCACAATACAACAGTAGCAGGATAAGTTAGATTGATGTAGTTAGATGTTAGGAAGAAATAAATCAAAGTGATAGGTATCAAATACTGGAGCGCATATCACACTTGGAAGTAGTGTAGAGTGCATGGGTGCATATGTCAACAGTGAAAAGAGTCCAATAGACATGCGGAGTAGGTACCAAAATTCAAAAGACTCTGACGACAGATGAATTATACTAATTTAGTTGTTTGGATGCTATTCAGTTTCAGAAGTGTTGCATGCAAAGGCTACATATGTGAGAAACATTAGAGAAGTGTTGCATGTCACATGCAAGGGTTTCATGTCGCATGCATGAGGTTGCATGTCGCATGCATGAGGTGCATGTCACATGCAAAGACATTCATTTATTGTTGAGAGGGAGTGTTCAATTTTTCAACAAGAAATAGTGAAATTGGAAATCAGAAACAACAAGCAGCACCTACACTAAGTGTGGGACCAAGAGGTCCAAGCAACACCTACACTAAGTTTGGGAATAGGAGGTCCAAGCAGCACCTACACCAGTGTGGGCTAAATTTGGTGTATGTCTATTTTAGTTATCCCTTAATTAAGATGGAAAATAAAATGTAATATAATCTCAAAATAACTTGTAATAGTTAACTAAGTGTGATAAACTCAGTTATCTCATGAGTTTCCAGTTAGAGGTAGCTTGTGAGGCATGCTGAGTAATTCTAGTTGTAATAGAGTTCAAAGTGCAGTGGTGCATTAGTTAATGTAGGTTGTAATCAGTTTAAATCGGTTAGGAGAGTTAAAATTAGTTGTTCTAGTTGTAACTGTTAGATACACTAGTGAGAGATCAAGTGAATTAAATAGTATTTAATTCAAAATCAGTCATCTCACATGCAACTGAGTATTTTCTATTATTAGTTGCATGCATGTCAATTCGAGTGGAGACCCAGTTGAGATCTAGGTGAAAGGGAAGTGTAACTATCAGTTGTGATCTTAGAAGTTTAACTAAGTGTAGTTAAAAAACCACAGGATGCCCATGATACTAAACGCGCTTGAGGAAGGATGGAATTCCTAAATAATAGGGATTGCATTCATCAGGTATTGTGTGCGCATTGTAGGCTGAAGAAAAACTGAAAACTGGCTGAGTATTGGCCCAATTTTGTCTGGATCAATGTGATATAATTAGCTGAATACATGAGGGCTCTTGTGAGAAGATTTGTATGTGATTGTTTCATGATTTCTTGTGGAATATAAAATAAAATATAGTGGGGTTTTGAGTGACAAGCTTTCCCCAGGAAATTATATGTGTTGTTGTTTGATTGATTCTTATTTGCTTCATGTGATTGGCGATTGTGATTTTAATTCCGCAATTGATTTGTAGAAGTGATTCAATATTTAACTTTAGTACATTGTTAGATAAGATTGAATCCATGATATACATGCTTCTTGTATAATTTCTACAGAAATAATGGGTGTTGCAAAGCTGGACCAATGACTAAGCTCTCTTGTGACCCACTGTGTGTAAAATAAAACAACAAGTGAGAAAATGTTGGGTGTGTGTTATATTCTTTCCATGATTAGTCGCACGAGCGGGGGGGGGGATGTGGTCATAGGAGAGGAAGATAGCATCAACCCCCTTTTTCGTTGTACTGGGCACAAAAAGGGGGCCACATGGGGGGTGGTATCCCCCCCTATCGGTGTGTTTGTAGGGGGGAATAGGCCCCCTTAGACGGGGTTTGAGGCAGTGCCTTGGGGAACTTTTTTTGAACCCTATAATAGGTAGGAAGACCTAACTATGGTTTTGTGCATGGGTTTTGCATATGATTTTGGGCATGATGGTTTTCTACCCATGGTATTGTAGAAAATTATACAACATGCATGTATATCTTGGATTCACCCGATCTAACAATGTACTAAAGTTAAATATTGAATCGCTTCTAAAAATATTTTGTGGAATTAAAAAACACAACCGCTAATCAAGTGAAGTAAAGAAGAATCAAATCACACACAACACATATAATTTCCAAGGGAAATATTGCTTCTCAAAACCCTACTATCTTCTATTTTATATTCAACATGGATCATGAAACAATTACATACAAAACTCTTCTCACAAGATCCCTCCAGTACTCAGCTAATTGTCTCACACTGTCATGAACAAAACTGACCAACACATAGCCAATTCTAAGCCTCTATACAGCCAGCCTTTCTTATGCAATACCCAATGAATGAAATCCATAAAATATAGGAATTATGGCCTTATTTACTGTGCAAGTATCAAGGGCACTCCAATGGGTATTTTGTTGCATCTGTGCAACCCAATAATCCTACAACTGATAGTCAACTACTCTTTCACCTAGATCTCAACTGGGTCTCCACTGGATCTGACATGAATGTAGCTAATAATAGTAAATCATGAGTTGCATGTGAGATCACTAATTGTGAATTAAATAATATTTAATTCACTTGATCTCTAACTAGTGTATTAAACATTTACAACTAGCACAATTGAGTTTAACTCACTTAACAGAGTTAAACTGATTATAACCTGCATTAACTAATGCACCACTACACTTCGAAATCTGTTACAAATAGAATTAATCTGCAAGCCTCACGATTCAAATTTATGCAGGAATGCAATAGAATACACATATAACCATAAATAAAAATATGCAGTGGAAATAACACTTCATTTCATCAATATCAAAGAACTAAAATTTTCTTACAGGCAGAATGGAAATAAACTAGCTAGGGCGTTGGTAGCTTATCTCTGAGAAGAGATGTGCTGGCTACATGCCTCTAAACCCTGTGTTACAATGAGGCTCGAAGGCGTATATATTATTGAGAAACAATGGAAAACCCTAAACATCCAAAAACCTAACCCTAGGAGATGAAACGCCAAACTATGGGCCCCGTTGGGGTAAATTGGTACATCAATTTCCTGGGGTCGTAACTTTGGCATACTATATCCGTTTGACACACATGATACTGCCATACATCGTTAGAAAGATCTATTCGAAAACTAAAAATGCTGACTGAAAATGTATATTCTAGAACATAATCAAAATTTTCGAACAAACGATGTCCAGAAAACGTCATTTAGGGCCTCAAAACAGCTCTGGAAGTTCAGGACCTAAAAAAATGATAAAAATAGTAAGTTCTATCGAAACTCAAAAAACTGAAAGAGACAATGGTCGGGCCCTAAGTGGAATAGGTGGGTGGCCACCAATATCCACCTGGATCATTCCTCCCCCCTTAGGAAGCAATGATCCCCATTGCGTTGAGTTCCTCCATTAGATGAGGAAACTTGTGCTAAACTTGGTCCCTTGCGAACCACTTGCCTTGGTGCAGGAGTTGGCTAGCTTTGACAACCCGATATAGTTGGATCTTCTATTGCAAGTGTTCTTGATTTGCATGTCCATGATACAATATGTGGTGGCCTGTTCCATGCAGCCTAAGTTTAACTCTATTGGTATGAGTTGTTCTACAATGTCAAAGGTGTCCAGTAGAGGTGGGAAGTAGTGACGAAGGCAGTCCACATTGAATACTGGGTACAGACCAAGGAATGGTGGAATATTGAGCTTGAAGGCATTGTTCCCTATAGCCTTGGTGATGGTGTATGATCCATATTAGAGCGGTTGAAGCTTGCGGTGGGGTTTAGTGAGGCACTCCTTCTGAAAATGTAGCCAAACTTTTTCACCCACTTGGAAGTTGTGTGGCACCCAATGTTGATCATGTCGTCGCTTGTACTTAGCATTGGCTCTATCCAATATGTCATGAACCTATTGGTAGATGTGCTGAATTCACTTGATGAAGTTGTTCGCTTTGTCAACTTCAGACTGGACATGAGCCGAATCGGCCTGAGTAGCCGCAAATGGCATGGCTACGTCAATGGGACATAGTGGCTGGAATCCCAGGCCCACCTGAAAGGGGCTGTGGCCGGTTAAGCTGTGGAGAGCCTGATTATAACTGTGTTGTACATAGGGGAGGTTCTCATCCCATGTGCGTGGATGCTTTTAATTATACATGCACAGAATGTGTACAATCATTCTGTTGATGACCTTTATCTAGCCATCCGTTTGGGGATGGAAAGTTGTGGACTTGGTGAGATTGGTGTCCAGCATTGACCAGAGGCTGGACCAAAATGCACTAAGGAATTTGCTGTCTTGATCTGAGATGATAGACTGTGGGGTGCCATAGTGCACCACACTCATTCAAAGAAGAGTTTAGCAGTGGCTTCTATTTTGATATTCTTCTTCCAGGCCGCCATAATGGCCATCTTCGAGAATCAGTTGATGACCATGAAAACACAGTCATTTCCATGCTTATTATAAGGAAGGCCCAACATCTCATCCATTGAGATGGATTCCCAAGGTCGACTAGGGGTAGGTAGTGGAGTATATAGGCTTTTCTTCTTGATTATCAGTTTGGCAATGGCACAAGCAGTGTAGGATCTGATGTAGTTCCCAACATCCTATCGAAGGTTCGGCCAATAGAAATACTTTTGCAGCACTGCCTCTATTTTTGCGACCCCGAAATGCCCAGTGACTCAAATGTAGTGTGCTTCCCATATCATGTTGGCATGCTCACTTGAAGGAACACAAAGGTGACCTAGGTGAAATAATAATGCATATTGTAGGTGAAAATTTGGAACTTGCGTACCCCCCAAGAGTGCCTTGTATGTGTGACCGAATTCTAGATCGCTCTTATAGAGAAGCAACCAATCATAAGTCTCATGCCCACAAGAATTGAGAACGATGGTTAGCGCCATGATCGGTGGTCGGCTGAGGCAGTATGCAACATTATTGGTGCTACCCTTCTTGTACTTGATGTTCATATGAAATTGTTGCAGATATGTGGACCACTTCCGATGTAAATCATTCTGTAACTTCCCTTGTGTCTGTATGAACTGCACGGGTTGGTGGTTTGTGTGGATGATTGTTTCCTTCCCAAAAATGTAATTCTTCCATTGTCAAAAATCTTGCACAATGGAATACATTTCATTGTTATAAATGTGATACTTGGAGACTGTGTTAGATAATGTCTGACTGTGATATGCCACTGTATGCCCCTATTGAGTAAGGACTACCCCAATAGCATGTTCAGAGGCATCCATCTTGATCTCAAATGGTTGTTGCAAGTTTGGTAATGTGAGCACTGGGGTAGAACAGAGGCGATGTTTCAATTCTACAAACGCCTTTTGTTGAGATTCTGAAAAAAATAATTTTGCTTTCGCTCCTCCCTTGGTGACTTGACTCAAGGGCCAAGTGATATGAGAGAACCTGCGGTAGAAATTAGCAAGACCCAGAAAGCTGCGAACCTTTATTCGAGTGGCTAGGGCTGGAAAATCCCAAATGACATGGACCTTGGTTAGATCCACATGCACCCCCCTTTCATCAAT
>JAXQQM020068564.1:0-76163 GCA_034641835.2 Pinus albicaulis | reverse complement strand
ACGAAATATTAGGATGCAGATATTCTGATGAAGGTGCTCACCAAGAGCAAATTCAAATACCTTAGAGACAGGATTGGGGTGAAGGATAATCCCTTTCTTGTTGAGAGGAATTGTCAAAGTTCAACAATAAATTTTAGCATCTATACTAGTGTGGGACTAGGGGGTCAAAGTGGCACCTACATTGGTGTGGGCTAAATTTGGTGCATGTATATTTTAGTTATCCCTTAATTAAGATGGACAATAAAATGTAATCTAATCTCAAAATAAATTGTAATATTTAAATGAGTGTGATAAAATCAGTTAGCTCATGAATTTCGAGTTGAGGGTAGTTGGTGAGACATGTAGAGTTATTCTAGTTGTAACAGAGTTCGAAGTGCAGTGGTGCATTAGTTAATGCACGTTGTAATCAGTTTAACTCACTTAAGTGAGTTCAACTCAGTTGTGCTAGTTGAAACTGTTTGATACACTAGTGAGAGATAAAGTGAATTAAATATTATTTATTTCACATTCAGTGATCTCACATGCAACTGAGGATTTACTATTATTAGCTGCATGCATGTCAGTTCTAGTGGAGACCCATTTGAGATCTAGGTGAAACAGATGTTGACTATCAATTGTAATATTATTGGGTTGCACCCATGCAACCAAACACCCATTGGATTGCCCATGATCCTTGTGTAGTCAAGGAAGGCCAAAATTCCTAAAATATAGGGATTGCATTCCACATGAATTGCGCAAGAAAGGCAGGCTATTTAGAGGCTGAGAATTGGCTAAGTGTTGGTCAGTTTTGTACAGGACAGTGAAAAAATTAGCTGACTACAGGAGGGCTCTTGTGAGAAGAGTTGTATGTAATTGTTTCATGTATCCATGCTGAATATAAAATAGAAGATAGTGGGGTTTTTAGCAGCAAGCATTCCCCGAGAAATTATCTGTGTTGTGGTTTGATTGATTCTTCTTTGCTTCACGTGATTGGCGATTGTGTTTTTAATTCTGAAATTGATTTGTAGAAGTGATTTAGTATCTAGATTTAGCACATTGTTAGATCGGATTGAATCCATGATATACATGCATGTTGTATAATTTCTATAGTTTGAAAAAAGAATAATGTATATATCTTGAAGGAAGAGAGTGAGGAATGATACATCAACAAACATAATGAATCATGGCTATGGCATAGGATATTGGGGCATCTCAACTTTGATCACATCATCAAACTTAGCAAGAAGAGAGAAGTTAGAGATCTACCAACAATAAAGAAGCCTCAAAACACTATATGTAATTCATTCCAAATGGGTAAACAAACATGAACATCATTCAAAGTCAAAGATAAACTATCAAGTAGTAATCCTTTGTAGCTAGTTCACATGGATCTGTGTGGGCCTTCCAAAACAGATGCACAAGGAGGAGAATAATAATTCATGTTAATAATTGATGACTATTCGAGATTGACATGGGTGGAATTTCTAATAAATAAGTCAGAAACATTTGAAAAGTTCAAAATATTCAAGGCACTGGTATAAAACCAAACAGGGAGTAATATAAAGTGCAAAAGGTAAAATAGAGGAGGTGACTTTGCATCATATGATTTTGCATAAATGTGTAATTAATTTGGTATAAAACAATTGTATATTATTTCAGATACACTGCAACATAATGGATTTGTAGAGAGGCAAAACAGGTATGTTCAGAAAATATCCAAAGCCATGATGCAAGAAAGAAACATTTCTCAAACCTATTGGGCAGAAGCAGTGCATACAACATTACGTATTATAAATAAGGCACATCTTGGACCAAATTGTGATAAGACAACATATGAATTATGGCACAGGAAACCAGCAACAACCAAGCATTTTAAAGTATTGGGAGTAAATTCTATATCAGAAATCATGATGAAAACCTAGAAAAGTATGATGCTTGATCTGATGAAGGAATATTTTTAGGATATTCATAAAAAAGTAAGGGGTATAGGTTGTATAATAAGAGGTTGCATAAGAATGTGGAATGCATTGATGTAAGGTTTGATGAAGAGCTATCTAATAAGAAAAAAAACACAGATCTTATTAATCCTCCAGATCATCACCATTATGACAATAAAGAGAATGTAGTAAAAGATGAAACATTAGAAGATACAGAGAAGCACTTAAAAGGACCCTCAATACACACTCAAAAGAATCATCCTGAAAATAAAATTATTGGAGACAAAAGTTGAGTTCAAACAAGGAGGAAACTAGAAGAAAAATATGAGCAAGTTCATATAGCTATGTTGTCACAAATAGAGCCAAAAAACTTTGATGAGGCAAGTAAAGAAAAAAATTGAATATATGATATAAACGGAGAGTTAGAACAAATTGAGAAAAACAAGACTTGGGAACTAACACCAAGACCTTTCGGAAAAAATGTCATTGGCACAAAATGGGTATTCAAAAATAAGATGAATGAAAAAGTTCAAGTTGTTAGAAACAAAACCAGGCTAGTTTGTAAGGGGTTCTCACAAGTGGAAGGTATTGATCATGAAGATACGTTTTCACCAATCACAAGAATGGAGTCAATAATGATGTTTTTGGACTTTACGTGCTACAATTATTACAAGGTGTACCAAATGGATGTGAATTCTGCCTTCCTAAATGGTGATCTTGAGAAAGAAGTTTATATGGAAAAAACTGAAGGTTTTTATTTAAAAAATAAACCTAACTATGTATTCAGGTTAAAGAAATCATTGTATGGTCTTAAACAAGCACCAAGAGCGTTGTAATCAAGATTGGACAAGTACCTTCAGAAATAGGGCTTAAAGAGAGGATGAGTTTATAGTAATATGTACATAATAGTTGATGGAGATAAATTATTAATTGTGGTTGTATGTGTCGATGATATCATGTTTGGTAGCAATAAATATTTCCTAGTAAAAGGGTTTTTTGAAGAGATGAAGTCTTAGTTAGAGATGTTAATGATTGGAGAGCTTACCTTATACTTAGGACTTCAAATACCACAAACGGATAGAGGCATATTCATTTCTCAAGAGAAATACCTAAGAGATATGCTGAAAAGGTTCCAAATGGAAGAATGTAAACCTGTCTCAACCCCCATGACTATTTTATGCAAGCTATGTGTAAATGATGAGCCACCTTCTGTGGATCAAAAACTTTACTGATATATGATAGGAAGTATGTTATATCTAACAGCTTCTAGACCAAATATAATGTTGGAAATTGGATTAGTAGCAATATACCAATAAACACCCAAAAAAATTCATATGTTAGCAACAAAGAGGATATCTGGGTACTTGAAAGGGAATACAGGCTATGGACTATGGTATCTGAAAGGTAAGGACTTTACATTGATAGCATACACAGATGTGGATTGGGCCAGTTGTGTGGATTACAGAAAAAGTTCAAGAGATGGTGCATTCTACCTAGGAGAGTACTTGGTGGCATGGCTAAGCAATAAACAAACATCAGTTTCTCTATCTACAGTGGAATCTGAATTCATAGTAGTTGCAAAGCTTTTGTACACAAGTGTTGTGGAAAAAGAAGACACTTCAGGATATGAAGGTAAATTTCAGTGAGCCTGTCTCTATCAAATGCGACAACACGAGTGCAATAAGAATTTGAAATAATCTTGTGCTTCATTCAAATACCAAACATATCCATTCACATAGAACAAGTGGTTGAGAAAGTAGTGAAGATGGAGTACATACCAACAAATGAACAAATAGCAGACATATTTACAAAGCCTCTTGCTAGAGAATCATTTTAGTATCTGAGAAACAAGATAGGGATAGTGCTTGAAAGTGCTTCTCACTAATGTACATTCAAAAGGAGAATCTAAATCGTGAAATTGAATGCACCAGCTAAGGGGGAGACTACGGGATCAAGAATAATTAAAGAAGAGAAACATGAAGGATATGATTTTGGTGAGAATTTGAAGCAGCTAAGAAGAAGAAAGAAAGAAGGCATCATAAAATTATGATTTCAAGTCATCCTCTTCATGAACGCAATCAAAATCAATCAGGTTCACCAATATTCAATGCAAGGACTTATAGAACAATGTACACATGTATATATCATGTATATAAGCATGTAAATAAATAAATAGACAAAGATTGTGAACATCATTATAATTTTCTCAAAAATCCTCTATTATCCTATTGTTTATATATATTACATTGATGTACATTGTGATGATATATGTGTTACCTAACAATGATCTATGAAAACCTAAGATCCATTCAAATATGTTCATGAAAGCAAAAGAAAAATGTTTCCATAAAGCGGAGGAGAAAATTAATTTTATATATATATATATATATACATGCAACCAGAAGTAAAGAGATTACTATGGAAATTGCCTCTCAAATAGAAAGGGGAGCTAGTAATTAAGTTACAATACAAGCCAGGAGGAGCATATTTTATTAATATTTGTGGAAAGTTTCTAAGAAGTCTTCATCATGAAGAATCATGAGATCGACATCTGAACCACGCTATTTGAAAGTTTATATGAATAAATATAGCTCAACAAAAGATCATGTACAAACTATGTTGGTGAAAAAGGAGGTCTCTGGCAAGACCCAGGTTCAGGCTTGGAGCCAACAAGGCTCCATTGTAGTCTAGAACAATTTCGGAATTTTCACCTTTCTCAAGAGATCAAGGAGTATCCCTCGAGGCGTGTCGTGACCTTACTAGGATTATAAACTAGACCATTAAAATTGAGGAGATATCACTAACATTAAGGCATTCCTCATTTAATATAAAATACATTCATATATATCAACTTAAGAGACAAGTTATCATTCATCCATACACATTATGAGCATTGAATTAAAATTTTAAAATAGTCACACACATAATGATCAAGAAGTATCAACTGGTCCATAGCACACAACACAACATCAATATGATTCTATTATCTTATCTCAAAACAATACAAATATACTCCACAGAGTTCAATACATTTCAGTCCAGTACATATAGCTCCACAGAGCTCTCCCTAGGCTTTGATCCACTCTCAGCCTCTAACATTCCTCGGATTCATTCCTTCCTTGCTTATCTGTTCCTGCCAACTAACACTGTCATTATTTTCCCCTTTTCTGCTTAGTTTTTCCCTTGCACTCACTGCCTTCCATCTCTTTTCCATCACTGGGATTTCTACTGCTTGTTCCTTGTATCCCTTCTCTTCCATCTGTGCCACTACCTGTCTATGCTCCACCACCTACCTTCAAGTTTTCAGCAACCACAACTGCTCCTTGCCTTTCTTGATTGTGCTTTTCCACCTTTCCTTTTCGCTCCTATCCTTCCGCGAATCAAAATTGTCTTGTCCAAAATAAAGGCCCCAAGAGGCCCCAACCACATGTT
Organism: Pinus albicaulis; assembly: GCA_034641835.2. Taxonomy (NCBI): domain Eukaryota; kingdom Viridiplantae; phylum Streptophyta; class Pinopsida; order Pinales; family Pinaceae; genus Pinus; species Pinus albicaulis. The sequence continues at coordinate 70,815 of JAXQQM020068564.1, read as the reverse complement.
ATTGAATCATCCTCAGTCAATATTTTCCTTCTGTAGTGGTATTTGGTTGTCCATTGCGTTCTGATGCCGGCATAGTTTCCTCTATTGTTTCCATTTTTATCTTCTCCTTTTCTAGTTGGCCCTCTTTTAACAAAGGCCCCAACTCGAGAACCTTGATCATCGCCTCTGTCCTAAGCTATGTGAACTTTGTTATTGCTTGTTTCCATACTTTTATTATAGGCTCCATCTCAGTGACCACTTTTTCAGCCTGAGTTGCATCCATCACCTCTAGAAAATTGTTGAACATCTCCTAGAGTTTGGTTTCGACCTCGGACACCAGTCGTTGAATTGCTTCTGCTTTCTATTTCATGGGTTTTCGTAGGTCTTTGAGAAGTTTTTTCGTCGTTGCTGAGCTCTCCTTGATAATCTGAATCTGTGTCTCGAGTGCATCAACTTGGTCATATAGATGAGTGCGGTTGACCGAATCTTTTGTTACCCTAATCTCGAGAACAATCTTCTGTAATTTCTTCGAAACGAGTTGGTCATTCATTGTCAATGATTTGCAGCACTCATGGAGTTGCTCGAACAAATTGTATGCTTGTATGACCGTTGTTCCCAATGTCTCCTTCATACTCTGCATATGTTTCTACTTCTCTGCTACCTTCTCTGCATATACTGTAAAAGGGTCCGGCAGCATCGGTCTTGCTGCAAGCACTTATTTCAGTTCCTAATTTGCTCGATCCAGTGTTTTACATGCCATTTTTACTCGAATGGATCGCTCGACCATCGAGCATGATGAAATATATGTTGGTGTGCTACTGTCTAGAGTAGTGATTGTTGGCCATAGGTATTTAAAGATCTTCGTAACCTGATCCAGTTGCTGTTGTAGGTTGTTAGCCTATGACTGCACATGACATGGAAAAGAGTTCCCAATAAGGAAATCAAAGGGAAGAGGCAGAGAAGCAGTTAGAGAAAAACAACAGCAAGTGGCAGAGTCTTGAACATTTTTGGGTCGATTCATGTACGCATGTAGGTCAAGTCGTGAAGGCAGGAAAAATAGTGAATGGGGAAAGTATTCCATGAAAAAATAAGAAAGGATCGAGCACAACCAAAGAGACAAGGTCGAAAAACCACAGCAAGGGAGCGGTGAGGACCGTTAGATCTAAACAATGATCAATGACTGAGATTCAAATCACAAATTGTAGATCGTATATGTCGCAAGATAGACGCAAATGGTAAAATTCAAAAATGACGAAGTACGATGTGCGATGGCAGTGGGACCCAGTCACCCGCCACACTTCCTTGGAATTCCATTTACCTTTCAAATTGATAAAACCTTCCTTTCCACCTTTTTGCTTCACTTCTCTACTTTACCTTTTTCGCCACTATATCATTGCTTCTCCTCCTCTTTTCGTATCCCCCCGGTTGCGGTTAAAGTGGGCCATCCCCCCCCTGACTTGTCACCCCCTTCTCCCCCACACTTCGCACTTCACTCCTTTTAGAGTTTACCACCTCCACTTACGGATAAACCTTAATTTCTGCGATCTGTGGGAAGCAGGCAGGTCCCACCTTCCTCCACGTCACCCTTCTCTCCTCGCACTTCACAAGTTTTATATTTTAAACACCCACTACTTATAAATAAAACTTAAAGTTTGCAATTTGTGATGCGGTTGGTCCCAACTTTGTCACCTCCCACTTCATATCACATCACCAATTTCCTCCCTTATATCGCAAATTGAAAAAATTTCAAAATTCGATGCAGTCGCAGTGTTGAAAAATACTGAGAGGGGGGGGGGGGGGGGTGAATCAGTATTTATAGCTTTCTAAACATATCTTAACCTTTTCTTTTACAAAATTCCATACACAGCTTTAATGAAACCAACTCGCGTATACACGCACAAATACTGAAAGAAACTAGTGTATACTGAAATAAAGTTACAGATTAGAAAAACTTTTCAGGAACATTCTTTAACTTAGTTTATTAGTCATGCATCTGTTAGATAATCAGTAAATATGTGCAGTAACAGCAGTATAAATCATCAAACACATGAAACACACATGAACACCAGCGTCTCTGTCTTCAATATTTATTATATGGTGTTAGTATGATTCTTTCGTCATAAAAGATCACTTTAGCTACGCATAAAAAATAGCCATAACATCGATTATGGCTGCAAAATATCTTTAAGTTTGTTGCACAAATTCAGATCTAGGCACAAAAAGACATTAAGCAGATAAAATATAACATGGTGCCATGCATCCAATGAACAAGACAAGAAAAAAGTGTTTAAAAGAATATTCTGTATTATATTAAAGAATGGGGCACCTGAGAGGAAAACAAGAAAGGTGTTTTCCGGTTCTCCTCAGTGGGATGGGTTCTTGGAAGTCCTCAGTGTTTCAGATCTATCATTTCTCTCTCTTATGGATGTGGAAAAGAAAACATAGAACTCAATGGGAGTTCACAAAGCAAAAATGAAAAATGGTGACCAAGAGAAGATCTAGAGTGATCTAATGCAATGAAGGTGGTTAGTGAATGGGGAAAACCCCCTATTTATAACAAAATATTGGGGCGGTCTAGAACTCGGTGCATGAATAAAATATTATTAATCGAATTCTAGAAGCACCTTTTAGGAATATTTTATTATATTTATTGGAGGGAAAAGGGTTCTTGACTTGGGTCAATTCCTTTATTTATAAATAATAAATAAATAAATGGTTTATTTATCATTTTAGGGAAGTGATGGGAATATAATTAAATAAATAATGGTTTATTTAATTATTTATGGATGATTTAGTCAAATTTAAGTAAGAATATTATTTAAGTAATGATTTAAATAACTTATTCCTATGGAATAATTAAATAAATAAGGATTAATTTGATTAATTTCCTTCTTTTGGGTTAAATATGACCAGGAAATATAAACAAATGAGTTATTTTATATGGTGAAAGAAATTTTACTTAGGGTAAAATTGGTCTTACATGGTGTACTTGGGTTCATCTAGTAATAATAGGTTAGATGACCAAAAATTGGTGTAACAGATTGCCCCCCAACGTACGAGTGTTAGGAGAAAATCGTATGACTGAAGTACGTTGTAAGAACTCAATCACTAGGCATCAAGAGAAGTGAGAGAGAAATGTAAGGATGTCTGAGGTGTGAAAGGACTAGACCCTGAGGAGACGAGACTTACAGGTGCAACAAGTCTCTATGAAGTGGTACCTGTGCTAAAGGTGGCGGGGGAGGCATACCTATGCTCGTTGAGACAAAGTACGAAGAATAAGGCGCCCAGAAAACCACGAAACGCAATAAGTACAAAGAGTAAGGCACCCGGAAAACCACGGAACGCAATTAGGAAGCATGTGTTGGCCGAAACATGAGCCAGATAAATCATAGGATGAATCCCACATACATGTGATGCCTAGAATAATCGTCAGGACTTATACAATAATATGGTAGTACATGAGATACAAATATACCCAAATTCCCCCTACACGCGGGGAAGGGCTCGCAATCTCTGACAGATACGTGCAAATCGAAGAGGCGCTGCAAGCAGTTGAGGCTGATATCATCAGATGAGAGGAGCTGCATCAAGGGCTGAAATGAAGTCATCCAGGCATGTGGGGGGCTACCTGCAGGGCCACCCCCTCATGAGGGTTGAGACATCTCACACACACCCGAGAATCACCAATAGCTGCTGCTGCATCACTGGACTATCAAGTGTATAGATCACGATCATGCTGAAACGAGCTCGAACCAAGGTATACTGCCCCCCAGACCTGGCTTCTGGAGTAAATGAGTTGATGTCGACAGAAGTAGGTGAGGCAACAAGGGAAGCTCAACTAAGGCACAAGAGAAAATAGTAGAGTGACTAACAGACGCACACTGATGATGATAATGAAATGAGGAATACTGAGTAGCGGATGGACAACTTTCCTTGTTAGAGCATAAAGGGCATGAATGGTTCGGCAGCGACTAACACACTATCATGAGGGATAGGGGAAAATGGTACTGAAGGCCATAATGTGCAACACGAGAGAGGGACCAAGCAATGAAGGATGGAGGACTATAGTGGGATACAAAGGGACGCGAGATAGACTCCATGACTGATTATGACACAACTCAGATGCTCTAAACAAGGGCGACTCGATGGTGTTGCCACACAATAAAGGTCCAATGGGGAACCATAAAAACATGAGTACAATAGGGTATCTCATGACGAAAATGAACACGCACAAAGACAAGTAAGGAGACAAAGGGGTGTCCCAAGTACAAGTATGGTAAGTGAAGAAATTCGATTTGTAGGAGAGGTGAATAGACTCTTCGTGGACAAAATGTGTCTTGGTGAAGTATCAAGGTACTAAAAACTAAAAGGTACCCAGAGCTCATGAACAGGCCAGGTCGCACTTTTTGGGGTCTTTTCTGTGACCTGGGTAGTAGGTACTGGGCAAAAAACTGTGACCTGTCCCACGAAATGACTTGAAAAGTGCGACCTGGAAGAGAAAGAGGGTTTCAGTGCTATTTTTTGGCTAAGATCTGGGATATTTATGGTTGAGGGACATAGGTTCCCCCAAGCATGTTGTGGTCATGCCAAAATGGATGTAGAAAAAGAGGGATTTAAACACATTTTACGGATATGGTGTTATGGTTATGCAGTTTGAGAAAGGAAATGGAGGATTACCAATCTCGTTGAGTACTGCATATATGAATCAAAGGGACTTTAAGTTTCTCGGTTGGCATACCTGGTGCCACTATCCCAAAAAGAGGATTGTAGATAATGAACTGATGCTCTCTTGGAAAACGTGTAGGTTGGTCAACAACAAGGTTGAAAAGACTGGGTTGCTGATATAAGATAAAGGAACGATAAGGGGTATCATATCGAGAGTGATTTGAAGTGATATGGGACTTTAGAGGTTCTTCTAAATGTGGAAGAATAATGGTACTAAAGTCGGTACGACCAGATATACTAGGAGAGTTGTAGAGAATTGCTTCTCTTGGTCTCTTAAATATGGGTACCCCCTTACTCAAACATTGGGTTTCAATGTAATGGCCACAAGGTGTATGTGGTATGAAAGCATGGGTTCAATGTAAGGGGGAATAGGTAAAGTCAAGGGGTGGTGATTTCTTCCATAATGTCATCATCATGATAGGAGATGGGGTGACTGGTGGAAGAAAGACTGTCTGACACGGTGAAGCGTCCTGACTCATGATCATGAGAAGAGATGGTCGCATGCGGATTGTCACAAGGGTTAAAAATGGCCCAAGCTGCTGAGGCTAGACTCTGGAAATAGTGACTTGTCCCATCAGCATAGCCAATATAAGGTGTGGATGGAAGGTCCTGCAAAATAGTGTCACAAGAGAAGACATGGGAGGAGTAAGAACAAATATGACAACGTGAGTGAAGGTTAGACAACACAGGATAACTATGGGAGGTAGTAGGCTGGGTAGGGTGGCTATGACTCATAGACCGACTAGAGGGTGATGGATGGGGGTTGGAGTGTAGGCTGCGGAGAATATCACAGATATGGATGGTATCGTCATGGTTATGGGTGGGAGGGAATAGGTCAGGGAAACCGCATGAGGCCGCAAAGCTACCTATATCATCAGCATGGGAAGAAAGGCTCACATATGGAATGTCTCAGGGGATGACAGAAGAACAAGTAAAAAGATGATCGAAGGATGTAGAGTCCAAGAATGTTGCTGAAGGGGAATCAAGCAAAAACGATGGAGTGGATTCAGAGGGAATGTACTCCAAGGGTCGGACGGATGATGATAGGTATAGGAGGGGGGCAGCAGGTTCTGACATCTCAACATCAGGAGGAGGAATGTAAATGGTAACAGGTGGATCCTCGAGTTGGCCTGATGCATATTGCACGAGGATAGGAGAGGCGGATTGATTTTGTTCAAATTCGTACTTGCGAATGACCTCTAAAGAGGCTCGGTAATGCGTGAAAGTGGGGATAATGATAGGGGTAATAATATGAACTACACAAGCACGGTTTTTGGTGTGAGAGGTTAAGTTCTTCGCTACGAACAAAATTATAAGAAGATTTGGGGACCGTGTGCTCAGAAACGTGTGTTTTGACCAAGGGTTGCAGTGCGTGCTTTCAGGACTGATGGGTGGCATGACCGACAACATCACACAAAGCACACTAGATGGTATGCGTTGGAGGCCGAGGAGGGACAGGGTTTTTCGGGGTAGCCTTGTCCTTTGATGCCCCCCTGCAAGTGTTGCCATGCTTACCTAAAGCGGTCACAACAGGAGGTGGTTCCTGTTGAGGTGACTGAGGTACTATTGCAGCGGGAGAAGTCATGGGGATTGGTTGAACTGGGGTTAAAGTAATATATGGTTTGGGTTTTCCTGGTAGGGTAGTGGCTGGAAGGTCAAGATACCAGATAGGTATACCCAGGGTCAGGTTGGGGAAAGATAGGGTGGCAAAAATAGGGACCGAATAAGCTCCGAGAGGGGGAGCCAGAAAATGTATCTGACCAGCATGGAAATGGCCAGGAGGAATGGTGCCAAGGGGGTGGATATTGGGTCGAATTGACCCAGGAGGATCACGAGACATGGGGGGACTATGCGTAGAAGAAGGTTCAGAAGGAAGAAGGCTGGCTAACGGGGCTGAAGGGCTAGGAGATGGTTGAGGTTGAGGTTGCTGACTAGCCAAGGTGGGCTCCGTAAGGTCAGCCCAAGATTATTGCATCATGCAAACATTCGCCAAGCTAGTGTCAAACGGGAGGGGGGAGGACCGGAAGAGTTCCAGCGAGGGTCTTTGCGCGCCATGGCTCTTGGTCAAGAATCAACGGTTGGTTGTGGTGACAGTAGAGATGGTGGACTCAGGGGAGGTCTGAGATGTTGGTTCATGGTAGGTCAATTGGTCAATGGTGACAATCTTGCCATTATGAAGGAAAAGCATCTTGCGGTGGACTGCGGATGGGACGGCTGACATGGCATAGGTGTAACTACACCCCAAAAGGATGTTGTAGTCAAGAGGGGCGTCGATAACTTCAACGTCGACACAAACAGTCTTGCCGGAAAGGGTGATAGGAAAGTTACGGAATAGGCCAATGGACTGGGAGGCATGGCCATCCCACGCGCGAAGGGTGATGGTGGAAGGTGCCAGTTCAGGGGATTCGAGTTGTTTCCAAACCGAAGCAGACATTACGCAGGTAGATGCCCCCTCATCAATAATGCACCGAGCAACATTAGCGTTTCGGATTTTGACTGGGATTTGGAAAGAAACCGAAGGAGGAAGAGGGGGATGGTTTGACTGACGGGCGTCGAAAACAATCAATTGGTCATCAACCAGTCTCTGTTTGATGGACGGTGAGCCTCACCCCAGAAAGGACACAAGGGAGGGTTCCCGGTGTTGGTCACCTAATAGAGTCGGCCAGATCATCTACTATGTTGTATGAGTGGGCAGCCCGACCAGAGGTAGCATTTCGGTGTAATGGTCCCTTAGGAGGCTTGGGATGAACCTTGGCTTTGGGCAGAGGGAGTTGTAAGGGACCATTGGGTGTCGATAGAGGCTGCGGGACACGACGATGGAGACTCGTGGACGAACGGAATAGGAAGTGTGAATACGGCGGGAGGCCAAGGTTTGAAGGTTGAGGTCAACAGTGAGAGGTGGGTCAGAAGCCATCATGAGAATATGGTAATCAGAGGAACCATAAGGGGAAGGTTGAGTGGTTACTGGGGCGTGGGGTGGTTGAGTGGCCACGAATCCTTGTTGCGGGAAAGGATTGGTAAACACAGCAGGTAGAGAAGTAACGGGGGTGGGAGGGGTAGTAAGGGAGGAGTGCTTTCCTCGTACAGTGGCCTGAGAATCCCAGAGTTGCCGCATTTGTGGTAATAAGGGACAATCATGTGTGTAGTGACCATAAACACCGCAACACGAACAGGACTTATTGGTGCGAAGTGGCCTGTCCGGCTTGGGCTGAGAGCCCTGTGGCTGGTTAGCAGTGGTAGAGTCGATATTGGAAGGATTGGGTCCACGAGTACTAGAAGCGGATTGATTGCCTCTTCTCCTTCTTTGAGAAGGAGGAAAATTGGGTGCCCCTTGCTGTGCAAATACTTGCCCCGGAGGGGGTAGTAAGTGCGGTTGTGGGGGTGGAGAAGGCAAGGGAGTGGGAGGTCCAAATGCTGGAGGAGCTGGGACACCAGGGTGCGGATATGGATAAGGAGGAGGGTGGGTAGCAGTAAGGTAAGCAGGGGGGTGGAAAAAAGGAGGAGGCATGCCGTAGCCTGAATACATGCTGCCTGGAGGGGAAAAAACGCCGGAGGGGCTGGCCCCTAGAGTAAAAGCATGGCCCGGAGGAGGTTGGGCAGAGGTATGGGAGAGGGCTCCAACGATACCGTCGGCAGAATGAGATGCCCCCGAGGCACTAGGGCCATCGAGTTTGGGAAGGTCAGAAAGGACGGTATAAACATAACCAGTTTGGGCGTAGATAAGGTCATACTTCGAGGCGATTTGGAGGGCGGCTTCTTCGGTTTGGGGAAAATGGGATGCAACATCTTTGCCAATGGGAGGTAAGAGAGAGCGAAGGAACCAGTCCATGTAAACCCGATCTTCAAAGGGGGGAGCGCGACATAAGCTTCTTCTGCGCCGCCATTCCTGGACATGAGCGGAAAGGCGGGTGGAGGAGGATTGACGGAAGGAGGTTAAAAGCTCGGTGCCAGTGTCATATCAGAGAGGGAGCTGGAAATAAGATAAAAAGGATTGGGAAATGGTCACAAAAGTGGTATGGGAGGAGGTGGCCTGTTCAACATACCATTTAGAAGCTTCGCCTGTAAGCGTGCATTGGAACAATCGAAGACGAATAGAGTCGTCAGTAATGGAATTGGAGGAACACCACATATGGAAGGATCGGATATGGTTGGAGGGATCCTCACTAGCAAGGCCTTCGAACTTGGGAATGTCGGAGGGGAGCTTGGTTGGCATAGCAAGCCAACTAACATCGTGGAGGATAGGATCATTAATCAGCTGATTGAAGTCGGGGAGACTAAGGCCGGCCATATAAGGGAGTAATGGGGCAGTCGAGGTAGGTCCCGAGGTGGTTCCACTGGAAACAGACCCAGCAGTAGTACTAGGGTTACTGCTGGTGGTAGGCCCTGAAGTAGACATGGTGAAAGTGACAGGGGGAGAACCAGGAGGGGGAGAACCCGAACAATCAGAGGAAGAGTCGGAGTGCGGACTCGGGGAAAGACTTACTCGATGACGACGGGAAGGAGGAAGTCGACCAAGCGGAAACTGAGGATGAAGGCCAAGAAGTCTCTAGGAGAGGCGCCTTGGGGGCTCAATGAGGACGGGAAGAAGAAAACGGACGAGGGCAAGGAGGGACAAAATCAAGTGAGGTCGAGGGCAGAAAGGTGCAGTGACAATTAATTTTAAATTCTTTGCCAGGCGGTGTTAACCAGGCGCTTCTTCACTTAGGGTCAGTGTGTGGCGTGCGTTAATTTTAATTGTTTAAACCCAAACGTTTTGAGAGTAAAAGAAAGAGTGTGCTGCGTAACGGAAAAGAAATCTGCAGTAAATAAGACTAAAAGAATAGAAAATTAACAACTAAAAATGTAGCAATCTAACCCAAGAAGGAGGGTCTCTCAAAACTAGTCGATAAGAGGGAAAAAACTAGGCAAAGCATGCTAAAAAGAGGCCAATAGATCGAAGGTCCGGAGGGACTGGGATCTGAAGGGTAAATCTGCTGAAAAGTGGTGGAGAGAACAACAAATAAGCAGAGGCAAGGTTGCTGCTAAAAAGGAGGAGATCAGCTAAAAATAGAAGAGACAAGGCAGTGGCCTTAGAAATGAACCCAAACAAAACGATATGAGGTGGTTTTGAGAGGGAGAAGAGCTGATCTAAAGGGCTCTGAAAAGGAGGTATCAGATCAGAGAAAAAGAGGGCTGAAACTCTGGAAATTCAGACTTCTGAAACAGTGAAGACTCGTCCACAAAAAGTGGAGGGTACTAGAGCCCTAAGGGGCAAGATTCTCTCTTAGTTGAGTGAAGCAGATCAGAAACAGGTCCAAACAGGCAGAGACAGAGGCTGGAAAACCCTGACAGAAGCTTCAGACAAACCCAGAAAAAGCGCTGAAAAATTTGCAGAAAAATTGCAGGTCGCAGGTTCTGACCTGTTTTCAGTCCAGGTCGCAGGTTTGGAGCAGAAAAGTGCGTCCTGAGGCTCAGGTCGCACTTTTTGGGCCGATAAGTGCGCCCTGCAGATCCGGCGCTCTCGGCGGCAGATTTCAGAAAAACTTGTCGTCTCAGCTGCGGCTGATGTCTGTCACCTGCGCAATAAGGCCAGAAACACACGGAAGTTAAAAATTTGACTGTTTGAGGGTTTTAGGGATGAAAATCACCATAAAAATAAGAAAAACAAAAAATGGAAGAGAAACCCTAGGGTCTGAAACAGCTAGATATGCAGAAATAGATAAAACGACAGCGGTCGCAAAAGAAAACACGTGTGGAGTCGCCAATTGTTAGTATGATTCTTTCGTCGTAAAAGATCACTTTAGTTACGCATAACAAATAGCCCTAACATCGATTATGGCTACAAAATATCTTTAAGTTTGCTGCACAAATTCAGATCTAAGCACAAAAAGACATTAAGCAGATAAAATATAACATGGCTCCATGCATCCAATGAACAAGACAAGAACAAAGTGTTTAAAAGAATGTTTTGTATTATATTAAAGAATGGGGCACCTGAGAGGAAAACAAGAAAGGTGTTTTCTGGTTCTCCTCAGTGGGATGGGTTCTTGGGAGTCCTCAGTGTTTCAGATCTAACATTTCTCTCTCTTATGGATGTAGAAAAGAAAACATGGAACTCAATGGGAGTTCACAAAACAAAATGGAAAATGGTGACCAAGAGTAGATCCAGAGTGATCTAATGCAATGAAGGTGACTAATGAATGGGGAAAACCCCCCTATTTATAACAAAACATTGGGGTGGTCTAGAACTCGGTGCATGAATAAAATATTATTAATCGAATTCTAGAAGCACCCTTTAGGAATATTTTATTATATTTGTTGGAGGGAAAAGGGTTCTTGACTTGGGTCAATTCCTTTATTTATAAATAATAAATAAAGAAATGGTTTATTTATCATTTTAGGGAAGTGATGGGAATATGATTAAATAAATAATGTTTTATTTAATTATTTATGGATGATTTAGTCAAATTTAAGTAAGAATATTATTTAAATAATGATTTAAATAACTTATTCTTAGGGAACAATTAAATAAATAAGGATTTATTTGATTAATTTCCTTCTTTTGGGTTAAATATGACCAGGAAATATAAACAAATGAGTTATTTTATATGGTGAAAGCAATTTTACTTAGGGTAAAATTGGTCTTACATAGTATGCTGGGTTCATCTTAATAATAGGTTAGATGACAAAAAATGGTGTAACGCTATTGTCATACAAAATTTGGAAGAAATTTCCATTTCGGGGAGAAAAACTTACTCATACAACTTTCTAAAGGTGGTGTTATCTTCACCAAAAATTATACTATAGTCATACCGGATCAAAAAGTAGAAAATTGAGTCAAACTACAAGCAGTTGTCATTACCAACTTATAAAGAAAAAGATACATGTCTACGGCGTGGAATCATCGGTGGTGAGAGCGATACATCCTCTCACGTCATACTCCTACAATTCATCCTGCTTCTTCTGACCTTCTTTACCTTCTTTCTATCACCCTTTGACCTACAACCACCCATATTTTCTCTTAACGATAATGCTGTTTTTTCATTAGAAGTGCAACGGGGGGGAAACTTCTTCGTTGTTAACACTTTAACCTTCCCCTTCATCGAGTACATCTATGCAGACTGGTGTTAATCCCTAGAATGGAAATCGAACGTTGAACGATCTGGGAGAAGTTGCTGTAGATCGCTTACCCTTTGTTCCCAAGAAATCCAAAGAAATGGTTTCCTAAATACAATCATGATGATGGATTACTTTGAAAAAGAAACTCTTCACAGTTTGTGTTGGAAATCAAGCTCAATGGGGTTTGTGAAGAGGATGTGGTGTGAATATTATTTCCTTATACATTTTAAAGGATCAAAAGGGGTCTTAGTATTTTCATACTGGTTGGATCAACCCTTTGATAGGAAATTTTTGAAGAACAATTTCTTAAGATGTTTGGGAATGATAAAACATTTGTAACATTAACTAATGAATTATCAAATATCAAAGCTTCACCAAATGAGAAAGTCAAATAATTTAATTCAATATTTAATAATATTTTGAATAAAATCTGTGCATCTCGGTATGAAACCAACTTAAAAAAAATAGAAGAAAATATAGATAAATTCCTTAGAAATCATCACTCTTCTGAGAAACCTCACTTTACATTACATAAATGAAAAATTATTGGATGATACAAATAGAAAAAAACCTCCTTTCTAACAAGGTCCATGGGGTCACAATATAATCATAGCTCGACCTATTATTAATAATGTACAACAATAACAATAGTGAGCTGTGTAAGACACAATAATAACAATATGGGGACTACGGGGTTACAACAATATTATACAAATAATGGAGCTACACTAACAACAATAAGGAATTGCCCACTAGTAATATGGGGCTTTGACATGCCCCTCTCCTTCAAAAAAGATGTTGTTGTCAATGCTTGGAAGTAGTTTTCGGAAGCGATTATGTGCTAAAATTATCATCTTCCCATGTGGAATATTTAGTGGGTAAGTTCTCATGATGAGATGCGGTGGAAATCCAAATTACGTGGCAGTCAAGTTCTTTTTTCAATGGCTTCTTCAAGTTCAAGAGTATTTTCCTTCCTCATCAGGATTAGATATTGTTAGAAACTAGAAGTTTGTCACCTATAACCTTATTTAAGCATGAAAAATGAAATCTAGGTGCTCGGGAAGATGCATGAAGCTATGATGTACATGCCATAGTAATAATATTTTGCTTGCTTGTGGACCATTGTGCTTTGGCGATAATTTATTATCCCTTCCTTATCTTTCTTCGAGGGGAAATTTGTTTGTATGGTTATGGCAAGGGTAAAATACACAATCATAGAAATCAAAACTTCTCCTTTAACGATGTTGATCTTCTGTTAATTCATTCAGTCTGTGCCATTGGGTTATCCTTCAAGAAGTTTTAGAACTTGTTTTTATGATCAATGTGATCTTCCATGCTTGAACCTTAGTTTTAACATTGAGAAAATTGTACGAGCGAAAGACACTAAAATTTCAAGTACATGCACGTGTTACATGAGAAGAAATACATTAGAGGAGCTAAAAATTTAATTTTCCTAAGGTCGGAAAATTTTTTTTGATAGCGCACATAGGAAGCAACGGCTGCGAGCACACTTTTGTAACTTTTCCTTCAATAGCTGTGCATTAGTGTCTGTCCCTTCGATAGCCGCACCGGTCCGAGATGCGGAATGTCTACATCAGGACCTGCTTTCCACTGACAGTGTTGCGTCCTAATAGTATCATTGATGATAGTGACAAATAAGACAAGCCCTAATGCACCTAACGGGGCTGACGACGGTGGTGTGTCAGTGTGTCTGCTTTGCACTTAGAACCTTTAGTGCCCTCACTACTACATTCCTCCTGCCTTGTTCTCGGCTACCCATTCATCGCAGTTCGAGGGCAAAAATGCTAACTCATTTTAAGTCAATTCCAACCATCCATGTATTGGACCATCTCATGAATGGTGGCAACAAACGCTTAGGTTTAGCGCAATGCCAAACTCGACAATGAAATGTTGTTGAAATTATTTTTGAAAACTCTCACAACATATATCTCCAAAAGACACTTGACGACGCACGTCTACCTGCGGGGAGGACGCCATTAGAAAATCACAACAACTTGAACTCATATGGGATTACCAAACTTATATAGAGTTCGGAGCACGTCGAATACTATAGACAATTTGATTGGGTCCTTGACTCAAGGTCACCTAGGCAACAATATCCAATACCCGAGACCTGTGATTCTGCCAAAACGTGCTACGGGCTGGCTACCACCAAAGTCAATCTACACCTTTACCAAAATATGATGAATATGGTGATACCATACCATCAAAAATAGGGGCTCGTGCACCCTCCCTGGGTAGAGAACCATTTCTCGGCTAGGAATGTTGATGGAAGATAACCCCCGGCAATCTTACACAATCGGGGATAGGGGAACATATCCCCCTTTTCCGACACAAAATCCACCACCGCAAAACAACGCGTTCGGTGGTCTAGTGCACCCCAACATCCCAGGGCTCAACAACTCCAGTCTTCGATGGGGAAGGCAAAATAACCATCCAAACATTGCGAAAAAATAATCACAGGAATGTAAAGGGCATACAGATGAGGGCCGGTGATAAAAACACCCCCAGTCTGGGTCTGGGGTCCTTCAAACCAAATAAAAACCAAGGAGCCAAATGTATCCCAAAGGAAAAAAAAATAGATCTGGTCTAAGGACAAATAATTCTTGTGCCATATGTGGTGAATACGACAATGCACTCACCAGCACAGCAAGTGAGCTCCCAGGCAGAAAAAACTTCGGGAGTAACCATGGACAAAGTTGAGACCTACCCGATAGCCTATTGAAAACACATGAACCTTTCATCCACCAAGGAGTGGTTAACACCCGACAACAAAAACCACTGCAAAATGATACCATATGTGATAGATCACTAAATTTACATGAATAGCAAAAAATTTTTTTTTTTTTTTTCTTCCTGCGACAAGAATAGGAACTATGATACCCTTGGGACACCAACCCATCGGTGCGGTACGAGTGCACCTATGTCACCATTAACCATATCCAAAGTGCACCTATGGGGCCCTTGAAAGTGGTCGAGGACCAACCAAGCGCGTGAGACATCACTCTAAAGATGCTCCCGCTATAGCATAGTTGATGATTTAGTACAATCACCAACTACTATGTCAACAGAAGTCCTACGATTGTACCCAAGTCAACCAAAGCCATACTTTCCAAATTGGTGATAATCGACCCTTCGAGTTCACACCAAATGGTTTCGACCTAGAAAAAGCAAGCCCGTGCTTCCTTCTTACGGTTGCTTTAAAATATTGGTTTAGTTGGTGTCACATACAGGTACATCATCGATGAAGGAACATCAGCATGCATCGTAACGTACGACTCCGTTTGGAAAAATTTGGGATCACTAAGTTGAAACAACGACATCATGCTTGAATCATACGATGATCACTCTTCAACCCTCATCGGTCTATATCAAAATGTCTGTAAACACAGCGGAAGAACATCAATACTTATAGACATTGAAGTCTTATACGCACAACTGAACTAAAATATACTCCTTAAGCGGCGGAAGGTTATATGTACGCACGCAAGCTAGCAACACATCCTGCTGTCTTTAGGGTAATGACGTTTCCCCACCAGAGATGGAATCATCACCATCAACAAGATCCCCCATATATAATAAACCTATAATGGCTCTCAATGTTGTGTTGTAGTACATAGACACAACCATGGAACCGATTACGATTATAAAATTTGGCCTAAATGATTCAAACCATCATCCATCATAGGGTCATTCTAGAATCTGCAATAAGTACTAGATGGAGTCCTAGAAATCGAGGCATTGGTGTGCATGATGCTCTCATCAAACATTGAAAACTGGCAGGAAATAGAAACCAAAGTATGGAAGGTTGAAGCACTGGAATGATATTCCTACCCCTCATGTTTCTAGGCTTCATTTTTATGTCACCGCTAGTTTTGGCAACAAAACAAGTCTTGGCAGCTATAAAATTTTCTCCAAAATATGGTTTGAATACCCTGGTATTTTGTCCCACTAACCATACAAAGGAAGTCCAGGCATCAACTCTGGGGAATCGCCATGTCCTTGCTCAGGAGCCATAACGAGTTAACCAAACATATGTGACACCAGCTAAGCCAAGGACGGGAAAAAAACCATAAAGGGAAGAAAATCAAAACACCCAAGTTACCACAAAGTGTTAACCTTACACATTGTGTGATATCATGTACCATTATACTAATATTTTCCCAGTTTGAAAATTAAAACCTCTTCTACACAGAAAGAAAAGTGACCTCAAGTTCCCATAAAAGAGGATCAAGCCACTAACAACAAAAATAATTACGCTGTTCATGCATGCTACATATGCAACCATTATGGGCATTATGCGATAATTTCTACGATGTAAAATATAGGGATGCCTTGCAAGCAAACAATCTTACCAACAAGCCCCTCGACTCCACCCATACAAATGAAGAAGAACCTAAAACCATAATGTGCATACGCGAAGGCCTACATATTTCTCGTATACGATCATCCCAACAGACCAAAAGGCAAGGAGGCCACACTACGAGGACCCGGTGCTGTTTGTGTGACGAGCACCGTCAATTAGTCACACATGTCCCGAGTTAAAGGCGTTTAACCATTATTAAGTCCGCATGTTTCCCAAAGCAACTTGGTTTGGCCTTGAGGGCATAAATTGTCATATTTTCGAGCAACCATCGTGCTTTGTTGACCACATATCCATTGATTACGCTATGTTATATTTCGCCATTACATGTGTTGAAAACACGAAAGCTTAACTAGCTCATGCACAAAAATTAGAAAATAGTACTACAACTCAAAGAAGAACACAACAGACCATGTATACATGTCGGAGAAATATGGTCGTTGAACAACCACCTCTATCTTATTATCGTCCTTAAGATCAGTCCTAGCTGCGTGCTACGCCAGTAAACGAAGATCATTTCATCGTTGAATGTGCATACGCCAGAGTTATTTCAAGGTAGTACGGAAGTCAACCAAATATTACTACGATGGCCTATGGGCAGTCCGATTATTCATCTTTGATGTGTTTCGACAACCACCGATTCGTCATTGTCCCACCATTCCTTTGTTACCCATTAGGCATTAATTTTTTTATAAAGGACCATAACACGTCTCAACGATGAATTAATCGGATTCATAATCGATTCAAAGTTTGCTTGTCTTAAAGATAGAAGGCAGCTGATCCCATTCTCTCTTAATATACGATGAAAAAAATGATCAACAAGACCACCCTCCACGAAAAAAATGACTTTGTGATTTTTGAGACTGTAACCATTTTGTCACTCGATGCCCAAATTGTGATAATTTCACAAAATGGTACCCAATTAATCTAACGATTAAAGGAGTGTAGAACGAAGAGAAACAATATTTTCTGATTTTCGACAACCATCACTCTCAAGGTATGTGTCCCAATTTCAACCTTTGTTAGACACCATATGTCATTGGTCACCCAAATACCCATATGTAAATGGTTTTAGAACCAGGTAACAACTTTAAAGGTAACCCCCCATCATTACAAAACCTGGAAAGCCTGAGTCACCCATCGTCTTAGCAGGGCCCAAAACCAACCATGAACGACATGTGTTCTGTCGATAAAGAAACAACACAGTAGTCGATCAATGTTAGGAACTTATTAAACTCACTTTGAAAATCTTCATGGTCACCACCATACCAAAAATCCATCTCTCTAATAAGGAGAAGATCACACACTTTAATATTGTAGTTTGTTGGCAATTCCACCATGCTGAATTATGAATACACTCCCAAGGCTACGAGCAGCAAGGAAGAATTGGGTTTGAACTCCACACAAATATCTAGATTGACCAAAACCAAGAACTCGAGAGACAGCAGCATGGAAACACCATAATTCCCAATCATCTCCAAGCATCCACTTCGGGGAACAAAAAGTAGTGTTGGTTCTCTTTTGATTCTACCTAAATGGGCACCTGATGCCATGAAACCATTTTAATACAGTATGGCTAGGTTGTTCCCATTAATGAAACATTTCGACACTCTTCATTCTTGCCAACTTCCAAATCTAGGAAAGTGCGCATACCCTTAGTACGTTGCAGAGAAACACATTTTATCTCAAACAAAGCTATGACACAAATTCTTTGTACCATTTTAACAACGAACACAAAACACCATGTCGGATTATCTCATCATGCATGGAAATCTCATGACTGTTGTCTGCTCATCTTTCATTGGTGTAAAGGCGCTACAACTACCATGTGATGTGAGCGTACATCGTGATTCAAGCCAACCATCGCACCTTGTCGAAACTCGTTTGGTTCCACGACATCAACTTCATAATCATATTCATGTCTATTGAACATCAACTGACCCAGGGCCAAATCAATTCCTCATGAGTCCACTAAATAATTACCTTCGACATAACAATTGGACAGGGATGTTAACGAAATGCTTACGACAAAACTATATTGTACGGCGGGACTCGATGCATGCCTCATTTTTTCTTCTGAGAAAAAAATGTTTGGACCCTATGACCCAAAAACCCAAGATATATATGCCATTGAATCTAAATATTTCCTCCCCATATGGGAAGGTATCTTTGGTTAAAAAACCCATCCCGATTATACAAACACACATTTGAAAAGAGGAATATGTCAAGTAATTAGCAAACCATTAAGATGAATATCTCAAAGCAAGCAAAATAGAAGAAATATCACTAGGGGCAGCATGCTCCCAGAGACGAGTAGTCGCTTACACAAAGCTAATACAAGAGTACGAAGTATTCACATGGGCTTGTTAGGAAATGCCAAGGCAACCCACTATCGTAGAGAACTCCACGACACTTGGCTTCGACATACCACCAGTCCGCCAAAAACAATGTCAGTGCCTGTCCCAGCGAGAAAATCAACAGTATAAGCTTCACCAAACGGGCTCATCACCCAATCGCTTACACATCTTGGGTTTCTTCTATACTGTCATGAAAAAACAAGGCACCCGGTCAAGTTTGCATCGATTTTCGAAATTTAAATAAATCTTATCCAGGATAGCTACTACGTTTATCGACCAAGTCATTTGTTCTTGTGCTGTCATGAGGACTTGTGCTTCGCTGGATGAATTCTCGGTACAATAGAATTTATATCCGGGACACGAATCGGTACAATATGATGCTACCCTTGGGGTATGTTCACATACCAAGTTGCCCTTTGGTCTTAAAAAGCGAACCACCTTCTAGCGGGCCATGAATTATATCTTCACGGCGGCCCACCTCATCTTAGCTTAATTGGATGACCTCATCGTGCGATCCAAAAATGAAGTGACCATCTGAAAGTTTACGGTTGGTATTCAATGGTGCGGTTTCTAATACAACCTACGCTTGAACCCTCTCAAGTGCATCTTTTCACATTGTAGAGTAAAATATTAGGATTCATCATATCCCAACAAGGGATCGAGTGGACACTCTATCGAAAAGTGGAAACCACCAAAAACTCTCAAACGGAAATTCAAAGCTTGCGGAAAAGGAAACTTAACACGAGCTTTGTCACCGCTTCTTGCTTGCACACAAGGATTCCTTTGCCTACTTAGGCGGAAATTTGGTTCAAATGGGATGATCGGGTTCAAAAAAATTGTTTAAGGCACTAAAGGCACGATGTCTTTAACCCACCTTTGATCAGCCCACCCAATTATGCCAAAGACTACACGCTATACTGTAGTCATCGGACACAACCATAAATTTCGGTGTTATTGGTGCAAATAGTAAAGAAAACATAATCTATTACGCCGATGAGAACCTGTTGGACCCGCACAAAAATACGAACTAGAAGAAAAAAAATTCATGGCCTTGTGCATAAGTACGAAAAACTTCGACATTACATCATCACTGCCGGATTACAATAGTTATGTGACTATCAACACATGAGATATGCGCTAACCCGTCATGCGATGAACCACAAGTACGCTCGGTAGGTGGTCATACCACACTGACACCTACATTTAGCTCCCAAAGGCAAAAAGCTTTAATCTTGGGCGAGTTCATCACTATTTATCACAGGTACGACTAAAGGATCCCCCGGGTTAATGACTCACTACCCGAGATGAAAATCTATTTGTGGTAGCGACCAAGGATCCTTGGTACGAAAGACATCCCTCCCCAATTCTTCTGAACCCAAAATTTCAAGCCATAGCTCACTGAGATGATTGAAGGTGCATACGCCACAGGGCCTTCGGATACTCACCTCATGGGAACGTCCTTTATCGAAAAGGCATTGACATTTTTTTATGCCGATTCCTCACACCTTGCGACCAATTTGCATGACAAACCATAAATAATTGCCATGGTTGGAGCATGGCGACCACTTCTCAGGGATGGATACCATACACAAAATTCCTATAGGCGGATATTTTTGGCCCACCCTGTTCACGAATGCATTCAAGGTCAAACGGTGTGGTACAACTCTTCGCCCAAAAGAAAAGAGCACCTCCCGCTCCTCTACACTGCGTTCATCATAGTGAGTCCCTTTTGCGGGTAGGGAATTGAATTGTGACTTGAAACCACAGATGAGTAAAACTACAAATACCATTGTTGTGGTCATCAACTATTTCACCAGTGGGAAGAATCCATGCATACATATGACATCACGAGCTACAACATGGTTTCTCTTCGACTACATCTGTGATTTGGTGTGCCTAAAAATTAGTCTCCCACCATAGAAAACATTTTGAAAAATAAATATTTCAAAGTTGTCCCACCATGCAAAGTTCATACATGAATTTGTGTCACCATACCCAGGTCAATGAGTCGGTAAAGCTATTAACAAAGTACTCAAAAAAATGTTACAATGCTTGTGGTCAATAACCATAATCGCTGTATGGTTTTTTCACCTAAGTAGAGCATATCGTATAGTAGTTAAAACCTCTACGAGTTCACACATTTCCACTTGGTATACGAGTGGAGGCCAAATTCCCATTGAATGCGAAAATCCCCAACTTACACGCAGCTATCGAACTCCTCGATGACACCCAAACTTTAAGGCAATGGTTGGTATGGTTATAACTTGTCGACAAAAATGGGTAAGTCTCAACATAATGGGCCATAATAAAAAAGGTTAAAAGTGTCCTTTAGTAGCAACATCACTGCTTATTTTTAGAGGGGGAACTAGTCTGCTACGATGTTGCAAAAGAGGCCTTGTAGGACCTAGGAAGTTCGAAACATTATGGATGGGTCCTTACATCATAAAAATTTCTCCTCAAAGGAGCATACATCCTATAAATCCCAGATGTTGTACCTAGCCCAACCCATCAATGGGCTCAACCTCAAAAAATTCACCCATAAGGAAGGAATTATAGCCTTGAAGATAGCATGCATGTATTAATTTTTTTTTGAGATAGTCACAATCATTAGAAATTTTTCTAAGAAAATATCTTGTGTCACAGATGGATCATCCCCCATCCACTATTTTGGATTCATTGATGGAGCCTTGCGATGGTCGCAAAATCTCGCCGTGACTTCTTGGGCCATATACTATCACGACCGGTCACCATTCCTCACCAACTAAGTATGTATCGGATCAGCTACCAATAATCAAGTAGAATGTGTTGCGGTCATCGAGGCTATTGGGCAATACCTCCAACAGGGGCATTCTCCATATACATGTCTATCTGATTCCTAGCTAGTGGTATCATAGTTGAACCAAGTTTTGAAATAAAAAGATTCACACATATTTATGAAGTAGTTGCATGCACGATGGTTGAGGTATCCCTTTGATCACATTACATTAACACATATACCAATAAATCAAGACTAGAAAACGATCACATAGATAACCATATCCTAGTACCGGAATGCATATTGTACTCGGCCATCATACATAAAAGGCAAGCATAAAACATAAATATCCATCATGGGTACACACAACATCCATCATAAGAGCAAATAATATCACATGAACCATTTTAAGAGGCACATGACCGCCATCTAGCATGTTTACATAAAAAATATATTAGTCCAGGTATACAAAACATGTCACAGCGATCATATGGGTGAAAAACTATGTCTACATGCGGGTTAAAATGGGAAAGCATCCTCATAATGGGTGCTTTCCTAAACATAAAAATATGTAGGGTGAGAGCCTGCTGATGTGAGTCCTGCGGACGCATGGCTACAGGACGCTGGTATAGGTTGCTGGCATGTTTGCATGTGCGCACAACACAAAGTCGGACTGATGCTTTCTAACCGAAACCATCATTGTGTCGGAACGCCACGTTGTAAAAATCGCCACCCGCGGTCGGCATACCCCGGGGTCGACCTCTCTAATTGACTCCCGCGGTTCGACCTGAACCTGTTGTGCGAGAGGGCATCGGCAACCTGGAAACCCAAGCCTCTTGGCCGACATCTAAGGACGACCAGCCTACGCTCCTGCGACCCGCCTGACCCGAGCCTCGAATGTGGCCGCCGTGCCTCTCGCAGCAGCACGGAAAGGAGGGCGACACCCCCTCCAGTGCGGCTCTTTCGCTGCCACTCCCTTGAGAAGGGACCCCAAAACCTTCCCTTGCCCCCTAATGCAGGCACGAGTAACCCCAACTAGGACCCTCCTCACAGTGCGATGTTTCACCAGCGTGATAGGACACATTGTTGAACCCACACATCTCTGGGGAAAACAAAAAGTAGTATCGGTGTTACTATAAATGACATATATACCTATATGATAAAATCTCAAAACATAGAAAAACATCAAAAGGTCATGCACTGGGTCCCGCCATAACACGGCGGAAGACCCATATCAAGGTCCCCTCGAAAAGACTCCATCACGGTATGGGTAGTCCAAAAACATCTACAAATTCAACACAGACATGCTAGCCATCGCATCAATAGTGACCAACATCTCCTCTACCACCTGGGGAATCACGAATTTATGCCACGTACGAGGGATCCCTAGGAGACCCGGAGACACTACCACAAAAGAATCTCGCCATCACCCTCTCATACATGATGCGGAGGATACTTTGTAGGTGAATATGGGGTCCCCCCTGGACCGCGCATTTATGTCACTGTGCCACAGTGAACATGGCGAACGATCTGTAAATGGCCTTTGAAAGCGGTGCAATACACGTATGGAGAGTTAACGCCCTGACCAAAGGAAGCCAGTGACCCTCTCGAGGTGAAATATCATCTCAGGCACCTCTAAAGCTAAATATGTCCTGCAACTAATACGGATACATCCCTATGTAATCACCAGGACCACGGTGATCTCGGGGTCACGATGGTGGATGTTCCTCCCCAACCGGGGTGTCGTGGAGAAGAAAACCTCACGAAGTAGGCGGCCACTGTGGTAAATGTCGGTCCTCCGGTGCAGATGATGATGTCTCTGTAAATAGCAACACCATAACACATTGTCTCCCTGTTGACAACGGACTAGGTAGGCAATGCATCCCATGACCTCAACAAGTTGTTCTTTAGGAATTTGAGCAACCCTGCTATGGCTTAGCTTCTTTGGGGTCTTGGGCCCTAGCTGATAGAAAGATCGAGCCGGCCCTCTCTCTTACGCCACAACATCATCACCAAAAGCAAAAAATCGGTGACTAAAACCCAAAAATTGAAAATTTTGTAATTTTTAACCACGTTGCGTGTGTGAAAAGCTCGGTGCGATGATTGCGTGTACATATCAGATAAAGACATGTGAATCATCGCACATTATTCACTAGGCACAGTACTTCACACTAAAATTCTTGTCTGTGTAAGGACACGGGGTCCAGCCTTGATGCGCTGTGCGGTCGAGGAAAAAAAGAGGTATAAAGTACATGCAAATCCACATTTGTGCGGGGCGCCTAGGAAAAGTAAAAAATTGAAAATATGGACGTTTAGGGCCCTACTGATAATGGCTTGTTAATCTCGGTACTCGGTGGTACCCAACCAACAATAAAGGCTCAAGAGCGGGGGGGGCTCCCAGCCGACCTCGGTTTTCAAAAGATACAAATGAGTTTAAATAGCCCTCTGGCCATATATCACCCACTACTCATTTTTCGACATACTATATTTCGGGCTACGATAGCTTTATGAAAGCTGACAAAACACGTTGATCAATACTTCATCATGTTCAAGCTAGGCCCCATAAATCCATGCCTCATAAGAAGTCATTTTCGGTTATATTAGGTATTCCCCTCTCTTATTGCTTTAAAATTCAAATTTGTTTTAAATATTTTTATATGACAAAATATACTTTTACTTGGGAGTGATTTGTGAATATTACAAACATGCCCAATCAACTGTCTTACATCCAAGAGTACAAGAGCGAGAATTATTCTATCCCTAACATGATGAACTCCCAAAGAAAGCTTGTATCTTGACATCATTTATCAAATAAATCAACTATAGTTTTCTTTCACCCGACCATGTTTATCATCCACCCCACCCTTTCACATGATAAACGTCTAAATGAAGTCGGTGAAGTCTTACCCTCCATGGAATCCATCACTCATGTAGACCTACACAAAAGTATGGAGCCATGGCCATCTAAGCACAGAAGTGTATGTTTGTTCATCCACCATACATCGAAGTAAAATTTTACCATATAATGTTTAAGCCCTTTCCCGGTTACCATTCTCATAAATGGATCAAAAATGTGCCACACGTCTCACAAATGGCCTATGCACCCCCATCAACATATCCCATCTACGACGCACTATGCTGACACATCACTCCCACAGAGACCGACTGACGGGCCCCACCCTCGAGAAAAAAAACTCCTCACACCATCTGTAGCCAGTTATTTTCATGTTTATAGAGCACCCCGTCTCGGGTACTTGTACATCCAAACCCATTTTATATTCTTTTGTAAGTGTACAAAGATTTTTAGGAGAGAACTCCCACCCATTGATTCACATTTCTCACAGAGGAACAGGTCCCTAATCACCATTTTTTGGAGCTACACATTCATACCACACTCACCATGACACTTGTAACAACCATACACACGAGGATGTCCTACAGGCTAGAAAGTTGCTGCTCACCGAGAAATTTCTATGTTTGCTGCACTGCGGCCTTTGACTCCAGGCCTGCAGACACTTAACCATCATTAGTTACATCCATGTCTCATCATGTCATGCATAATTAACTTTATCACACCATGTACCTATGTAAAAAAACCTGGTCCCTTACATTTAGTACTCATGTTGATGGGTTGATGCTTTATTCTTATGGAATTGCAACAAATGTTCCCGAAGGAGTGGTACCTTGGATGACTCCTCACCTCAATAAGGGCATCCCGGATAGCACAATGGGAATCATCATTGCCCATTGATGTTGTGCGATCTCTTGAAATTCAACTTCAAGATAAGCTTTCATGTCAATATGGAATCGTGCTTCCTGTATTCCTCTTGCTCGGGAATTCGCCGAAGACGACGACTTGATAAGCATCTCTTTCATGATACTTACACGGGAAAATCCCCAACGGTTAAAGACCCATGCATCACAATGAGAACTTGTTCTTAAAATGTATACCAATATTGTGTGTGGGCACTGTGTTCAACTTTCTTTAAAAAGAAAAAAAATCCCCTAAGGGCGTCGCTTAACCATCATGATCCAACCAACATCGGTTACTGCAAAAGTAACACAAGCAGTGCTATCTATCAGGATAAAATTAACTAGTCAAAACATCATGGAGAGCATGGGACGCACCACCTCGTAGAAATATTTTAATCGTTATCTCTTGTGGGTTTCGAAAAAACACGGTGTCTTGCTGACTCACGACAAGGGTCTCTCAAATCGGTTCTCAAGTAAGTTACTCTCTCTCTCTCTCAAAAATGACTACACGAGAAAAATAAACTATAATATTATTTCAACTATGTCGTTCTTCTAAGACCTCATACATTAGGGAAATTGCTAACAATGGAAAAAATTATTAAGGGCATGAAAGAGACTAAAAATGTCCAGAAAAAGTCGAGATAAAGATTTACGGAAGAAATACAATAGAGGGCTAAGAATTTAATTTTTCCTAAGGTCGAGAAGGAAATTTTTTTGGATTGTGAAAAGAAGCACTAGATCTAAGTGCGCATTTAACTTTCATCGATAACTTACACACTACTAAACTATCCTTCGATGAACGTATGGTCTTGGGGATGCGGTGTACCATACGAGACCACTTCGCACACTTGGAGAAAAATATTATAAATCAACCTAATAAGTATAGTTGCCTTTGAGCCACCTTGAGGCTTTAATGTGCTTTAGAAATCATACCCCCACTCATCTTGGACCAAAAGAGGGGGAGGGGAAAATTAAAAATGATCTGCAAAGCCAGCCATGATGAGAAAATAGGAGACATAATGTTATTAGCAAAATTTCTCCTTAGAAAACTAGCTTGTGTTGTCCAACGGCCAAAGAGGGATTGGAAGGATTCGGTTGGCCATCCAACACCTCAATCAAGAAGAATTAAGCCAAGTGTTCGTCGATATACCATACTTTGAGAGGAAGAGAGGGTTTTGCACTAAAAACTTGAGGAAAGCCCCCATGTCTTGGATGTTGGAGCTCTGTGGCTAGAAGGATCCACTACAAGAGATTTAGCATTCTATCTTCTACTACTATAACACCTAATAAAGGGAGAAAGCTCTCCATTGTTGGTGTAGTGTGTTTTCTCTGTTTTTTGTCCATGTTGTTTTGTTTTTGTTTCCATTGTTTATGTAGCATGCTATGTTTCCATTACTTAGATTATTAAATGTTGAACTTGTTCCTGAGAATTTTGAAAAACCTCTTCGACAGGTAGCTATGTGGGTACGTGGCCTACTAAGCAAAGTGTATTTCGTCGCCCATGCTGCCGAATACACTACCACACTTAGAATTTTCTCTTAAAGATGATGTGATGGACAAAATATGATATCCATAAAGTGCCATAAATGGGGTCATTTTAACTGCCGATTAATGAAAGGAAGTGTTATACCACCATTTGTGATAATTGACCCATTTGTTTGTTTATAGGATACAAAGCAACGAAGATATCCTTCCGAACATTTGTTCACTATCTAGGTTTGCCCATCGGATTGAGGATGATAAGATGGAGCTATGAGCTAGTTGAGTACCCAAACAAAAAAATAATTCCATCCAAAATTTCAGGTGAAAATGGGATCTCTATAAACACAATAATCTTTGGTTTTCCATGTAGCTTTGGAATTGTTTCCATAAATGTAGTAGCAATTATTACTTTCCTTTAAATGGATGAGATAATGAACAAAAGTGTGCATACTTGGTAAGTCTATCAACTTCTACCACCAGTAAACTCTTTCCTTCAAAGTTAGTCAAACTTTGTGATGAAATCCATTGAAACTTATCACTCCAACGTTGATTTCAAATGGATAAAGGTTGTGGCAGGACCCGGAGTCTGTTGTCTCAACTTTATTTTTGTTTGAGAAAATAAACATTAAAACTGAAACTTTGAATATCGGTTAGGTCCATCCCCGAAAAAAGTATTTCTTCACCCCCACGCCCAGTAAAAGCTTTTAAAAATCCCGAGTGTCCTCGTAAGGGAGATGTGTGCAATTAGAAAGAATCTTTTCTTTTAGTTAGGGAATTATTACATAGATATAAAAAATATTTGTACCATAAGGAATCATTTTTCAAACTAAATGTGTCAGAACCCTTCAGGATCTTCTTTTAACTGTGAATGAGTTTCCATACTTCCTTGCGTCATTCTTCCATTCCTCACTTACTTTGGTTGTCAATACGGTTGGATAATAGAAATAAACAATGCTTACATTCTCATCCTTTATTGAGAGTGCATTTGCAACAACATTTAGCTTCCCTTTTTTGTAGATGATTTCAAAGTCATAACCCAACATTTTTGTGACCCATTTTTGCTGCTCTTCTAAAGATATTATTTGTTCCAAAAAAGTATTTAAGACTATCATGATCAATTTTTACCTTGAAGTGTGTTCCCATTAGGAGAAGGTCCTGCCATTTCTTTGAGTACATGTATTACTGCAAACATTTTCCTTCTCATAAATAGCTTTATGTAAATACTTTAATTTGATTGGAAGGCTTTCAAAGAAAAAGGGTATTCCTTCTTGCATTAAAACAACACCAATTCCATTTCTGAGCATCACATTCCACGATAGGGTTTTTTGTAGAGTACGTAGCTAAGACCGATGCTTGGCACATTGCCTCTTTAAGATGTTCAAAGGGTTGTTTCTTCAAGAGTCCATGAAAATGCATCTTTCTTCAATAATTTTGTTAGAGTGCTTCTATTCTCCCATAATTCTTAACAAACTTGCAATAATACTGTTAATAGCAGAAATCCTTGCCAAGTTCTTTATGGTTGTGGGGACTTTCCATTCATGTGTTTTAAATGTTATGAAACCAACTCACAAAATAGAAGAAAAAAGATAGATAAACGCCTTAGAAATAAGCCTCTTTGAAGAGGGAAACCTCCTTTAAATTACATAAATGAAAAATTCTTCGATGATACAAATGAAAAAACCTACTTTCTATATATGGAGTCCATGGGGTCACAATATAATCCTAGCCGACCTAACAATAATAATGTAGGCACAAAAATAAAAATAGTGAGCTGTTATAGGGCACAATAATAACAATATATGGACACGGGGAGTACAAAAATAAAAATAAGGCTACACCTAACAACAATAAGGGACTACACTAGTAATATAGGGCCCTAACAACACCTGAACTTTGGTGTCAGCCAGTTGAATTGTATAGGTTCCCTACCTTCAAATATTTCTATGCTTGTTATTAAGCTCAAAACATAATACTCATGAGTAATATGAAGGAAGCTCTGACTATCGAGAAAAGTGTGGCCCTTGAAAATAAATATGTTGCTTAAGAAAAACAAGCTAAAGAGCCACTTTCAAAGAAGAACCCAAAGAGTCTTCCAAAGATCCTTTTGATTGGGAAGGTTTGTATAAATTCCTTAAAACCATGTCAGCCAAGTTGCAAAATTTGAAAGCAAAGTAGTTGAAGCTTGACAAGAAGATCTTTAGAACGATAAAGAAGAAATCAGCACATTTAATCTTAACTACTGCTCAAATATGCGCATAATCGAGGATGAAGACAAGGAAGAAGAGAATAGTATCAGCAAAAGAAACAAAGAAGAAGAAATAGTGAAAGGTCATGGATTATGGGATTTTATCCACACAAATTAGGAAAATGAGGAAGAAGAAGAGGCTCTTCCTATTAGTGCTCGATAGTCAACAGTTTCGCAATTTTTGCTCCAAAATTCGAAGTTACGATGTTGGGTTGAAACAAGGATGGTTGCATAGATATCGTCTTTTTGATTCTAAGCATGACAGTTCGAAAAACCGATGTGTCGTGAGGAAGATATCACATTACGATCGAAATGCCAAAACGGGTAAAATTTTGTGATTTGACCGAGGTTTGAATGGGATGCAAAGTACGACATGGTGGAGGTACGGTTAGCAAAAAATACTGTTCGAAGAATATTTCTTTCCACAGGGCCAATCAATGGATGAAAAGTGTGATTGTATTCAAAGGTTTGTTTTGGAGAGGGTCAATCAGAAGAAGACACATAGCAACTGTGCAGGCGCATGTGTCCACGAAAATGATGCAGTCAAGAATTTGTTGGAGAATTAAAGAATCAGCCTGGAAACCTCTGTAGGGTAATATTGCATGCTTTATTGTCAAGGCACCTGAGTGTTTCTTAACCTTAGAGTTTGTGGTTTATATTTATTGTGTGTTGTATATGAGGTTGGGCGTTGAGAGCGCCGGGGGTCCCAACATCGATAGTCTACAATACATGTCCATAGTGATAACATTTTAACGTCAACTTCAAACAAAAGCTGTGTGGATAAAGTTTAACCTACAGCTCAAACCACCAACATTTCCATTGCGTATGTTGTCACATAGCTACGATTTAAGCGTAACCACTTCCACGGTTAACGCTAACCTTAAACTAGTACATTCAATTACTTGTTCAACCTTAAAACCAAAGTTTATGACTTGGAGTTCTGACTCCAACAGTTTTCTAACTCGGGGGTTTTAGGGTTGGCATGTGGCCACCAATCAAGTTTTAATTCACAGTTAATTCAGGTGAAGTTTGGCAGTGTTGCCATTTTGGCTAGAAAATTGGTACATTTTAACTCCAGGTTAAGTAGATTTCTCCACTTTTAGTGGAATTTTCTAGGTGAAACTAGGAAAAAGTGTAGGAGACCCAATGTTTGTTAAATTACGGATGAATGAAGAGTCATTTTTGACCTGGTGGAGAATTCTGGAAGCCATGGTGGAGAAAACAACCATTAGAGCACTTTTTGAGCATAATGGTATGGACATGCCATTGGAGGCTGGACCATGATGTGACGAGAGGGGTGAGCTACTTCATCATGCGTGTTTGTGTAAATTTCATGTGGTGACTTATTTCTCTCTTTTACTTTGTTGTTCAATGTTAATCAAGCTTGTTTTTACGCTACTTACCTAATTAATGGAAAAACACCTCAATCCTTAAGAAAACTAATGAACTCATTATGCACATGTTTATAAACTGAAAGAAATACACTTAGAACAACAGAAACTAATACAACCATTTCATATTATCTTGGTATTAAGTACATTTGTTATGCGGTGTTGTTTAGTGCAAGAATTGTTCGCCATTTGCAAGTTTTAGATGCCCACAAGGCTCGAGCTCAAGAGAGAAGAGAAAATTGGTGGAACGGAAAAGGGTCTCGAAAAGAAAGACAAAAGAAAAAGAGAAACAAGAATTTCCACAATCTCCACCACTAATTCACCTCCTAAAGACGAGCTCCATTAAGCATACCTCAAGAGGAAGGAGAAATCCATGAAGAAGTTGATCCCAAGGAGGAAGAAAGAGTGTGGAAAGCATTCCTTGACATGAATGAGATGGTTAGAATAATTTGCTCGAAGAATGAGATGCTGGAGAGGAGAAGAGGTCTAAACTTCACAAGGAAGGAAAAGGATCTTTGAAAAGGTCACAATGATGAAGATAAGTCAAGAAAGGAAATGGAGAAAATGGAGGCAATGAAACCATCATCCTCATCCTCTACTTATACTTAGGTACATCGACTACAAAGTCAAAGAACAACTTTGGTAAAAAGTCTTTTTAAAAATTGATGTTAAGTTTGAATTGCACATATTTAATGGTGAAGTCGATGAATAAAATCTTGATAATTGGATTAGGCAATTGGAGGTCTATTTAAAGATACTATTAAAAGATGATGGTACTAAATTCAATTAGCTTCATTGAGAATGGAAGGTGAAACACTTGTTTGGTGGAAGCCTTTTTAAAGAAATCAAGAAAAATAGTAATATTATCATGGTCATGTTCCGTTATATACAATAAACAACCATTTTATCCATGAGATCATATGGAAAGCCATCATGGTGGCAGAACTTTAGGCACTTAAAGGGACAAGATGCTGATAACAATACACCCAAGAATTTAGGAGAAAAACTGCTCTTATTAGGGGTATATTTATGAAAGACCAAGATAATTTTCTCAATTACATAGGAAGGCTTACATGGCTACCTAAAACATACTCTCATGTTTTACTTGCAGTCTGGAGTAAAGTATGTTTTTCGGGCCACACATATATAAAGCTAGAGGAAAACATTTCTAAGAAGATGAAAACATTTGCAAGGTAAAAAACCAAGGAAAGACTATCAAAAGGTAAAAAAAAAAAATGCATACATTAAGAAAAGGAGAAAAAAATGGTTTGTAACATTATTTCAAAAATAAAGCCTGATGAAACTCATTGTTGGAAATTACATCTTGAAAATGAGGCCAAAAGAAACCCAATATGAGAGAAAATAGAAAATTACTGCAACAACTCAACAGTTTTAGGATCTGATTAGGGTGATAGATCTATGTACAACCATGGGGACCCAGAAGAACCTTGAAAAGAGAAATAAATTGAAAATAAACCCAGTGCAGAGTACAACTGAAGCTGTCACATAAACAATCCAAATGAAGAAGAAAAGAGAATAAAGCTTGTTTCATGTGAGGGTCATATCCAAACATGCCAAGATTGACACAGCTTTGTTTGATAGTGGATCACAAAGAAAAATTAATATTTGAATATTTGGTTAGGAAACTTAACCTTGAGACCATTCATCCTAAACCATATCATTAGGTTGGATTTGTAAGGATGAAAATCTATAAGTTTAAAATAAAAGTATATTGCGATTTTAATCACTTTGCATTTTGTTGACACGGTTTGAATTAGATGTGGTTCCTCTTGACATAGCGGTAGTGTTTTGGGGAGGTCATATGTATGACATGGAAAGTGATATTCCATTAACATGAGAACAAATATAATTTGTTCAAGTATGTGAGGTTCATTGTTGAAACACCTCACAATAAGACAAACATTTCTATGGTAAATGATGGACGGAGGTGAGGTTGGTAAATTTAGTAATATTTGTATTTTCTTATGATTGAGCCTAAAGCTGATATTGATCTGTGTCATTTGAGGGATGTGATCCTAAGTTGAAATCATATTTATATGATGTGGTTAATACACATCATGAGATGTTTCGAGGCAACAAGATTGCTGTCAAAATTCAACATGAGATTCGATTTGCAGCAAGATTGTCTCTTCAAACAATAAGTGTGTATCACATGTCGATAATGGATAATGCTGAAATAAGAGAAAATCAAAGAGATGTTGGGCAAAGGAATCATAGGCGAGCACCTTGTATACGGTTCACCCATAGTCTTGATAACAAATAAATATGGGACTTAGGCGCATGTGTATATTCACAAAGCTTTTGAACAAAGATTCTGATGAAATTGTTACCCACTCCCAAGAGTGAGTAATTTTCTTGATAATATGAAGAAAAGGATTTTCACTAAGTTAGATTCATGAAGTGGATATCATCAAGTAAGAAATACGAGAAAGTGATATATGAAGAAACTACATTCAAAACCAAACAATGACTCTTTGAGTGGCTAGTTATGCCATTTTAGTTTGTGTAATGCTGGCTTTCATGCATGTTATGGATAGTGCGTCCATTCCTTGATGACTTTGTTATTGTCTACTTAGATGACATTTTTATTTTCAGCAAAACAAGAGAAGATCATGTCTTGCATGTGAATAAAGTGCTTGATATTTTTGAAGAAAGAAATTGTTTCTTAAGATGTCAAAGTATTGAGTTTGGAAAGACTTCTTTGGTATGTTGGGACACATTGTAGGAGGAGGAGAATTGAGGATTGATCCTTCTAGGTGAAACCATTATGAATTGGCCCACACCCAAAACGATAATCGAGGTAAGAAGTTTCTTAGGTGCGACTCAATATTGAAGAAAAGTTTGTTCTTTTCTTCATCGTAACTCCTCTGCATGCGGTGAAAAGTGTGAAGAAAAGGCTTTATTGGGAGAAAACAACAAGATTTCAAAGCTTTAAAAGAAAATATTAGTTCGAGTTCCGGTCCTTACATTACCAAATTTGATACAACCATTCGATATTCAAGCCATGCTAGTGATTATGCCATGGGCGCAGGTACTTTTAACGACATGGTAAGCTTATCACTTTTTAATTGAAACAATGGTGTTGTGACTAATTATCCTACATATGATAAAGAACTATATGCGTTGACACAAAGTTTCAAGAAGTGGAAACACTACTTGATGGGTAAAAAGACTATTGTACATCACGATCACCAACCATTACGGTACTAGGTCACAAACAAAATTGCGGCAATGAAGACATTTCGGTGGATAGGATTTGATAGCAGTTTCACTTGTTTATAAGGTACAAGAAAAGGTATTTTCAATAAATTTGCTGATATTATTTGAAGACCAACAATTAGTGAATCTGGGTACTCAAAATGATTCTATTGTACATGAGAGTTACATGAAAAATATGCACATGACATTGATTTTCCAATGTTATGTGTATGCTAGTTTGAGTGGAAGATGAAGTGAAGAAAAAATATTATCACATGCATAAAGTTTGATATTTCATTTTGGCAAGTTGTGTATTCCAAACGGAGAGAGGCTAAGTGTCATGAGAGAAGCTAATTCATCTCTTGTTACTCGTGCTGGGCTAACAAAAATAGTAAAACATGTCTATGGAAGTATTGCTATTGGCCTCTCATAGTAGATAGTGTGTCACATTTTATAAGAGGTTGTTCTATGTGTGAAAAAAAGTAAACCTGGTTATAGGAAGCTTGAGTTGTACACGCCGCTACTAGTAGCATCAAGGCCATGGGAGAGTGTCTCCATGGACTTTGTTAGAGATTCTATGTCAAGAAGACAACATGATTATCTTTATGTAGTTGTGGATGGAATTCAGTAAAATGTCTATACTTATGCCATGTAAGAAAACCTTATTGCTAAACAAGCTACTAAGCTTTATTTTCAACATGTTTGGGTTCCTTTTGGATTGCCAACTTCTATTTTTAGTAGAATGAGATTCCCGAGTTCATTGGGAATTTTAGGTCAAATATGGATAATGATGGACACAAAGTTGAAAAAGAGTACTTCTTTTCATCCACAAACGGATGGACAAACGGGGTGGTGAACATAACCGTTGTGCATCTATTGAGAGGATATTGCAGCAAACATCCTAAGTTGTGGGATGAAAAATGCATTACATTCAACACGCACAACCATGCAAATAACTTCTTTTACAAACCTCACCTTTGAGTATGCTTTGGTGTTTTCCAAAATCTTGTTAGACTTCATCTTTGGAAAATATTTTTGCAATTGATAGCCATAGTTACATTGATAAGGCTTGAAGAGTTCGTGAGAAAATTAAGATTATACATCAACGAAGCTTAAGAATAGGCGAGAAAAGTCAAAGAAAATACGAAGAGAGGCATGACGGACATCGGGTTGATCACAAGTTTCAAGAGGGAGATGGTGGTTGCACATTAGCAAAGAAAGGATGCAAAGGGAAGGTAAAAAGCTCAAACCCATTTCCTGAATCATTCAAGATCATAAAACAAGTTGGTAACAATGCATTCCAAGTTGAATTCCCCGCTTCTTATATGAAAATGTATTTAGTTGTTAATGTTGAAAACTTATGTTTGTATGAAACTACCTTTGATCGATGATCGAAAGTGATGTTAAACTACCTTCTATTGAAGAATTTCTCACCATAATTTCTGTGAATGACCTCAAAGAAGATACAATTCTTGACGGAAGGACGAAAGGCATCGAAAGAAGAGGTATTGACTACCTTCGAGTTGGGCTCAAAGGTACTAAACAGGGCAAGGAAAAATGGTTGGAGGTTGGAAAATTGAGGAGATGCACCCTCATCTAATAGACATGTAATAAATTCTTTTGGGGTCCAAAAGCTTCCCAATGGTAGAGTGATCGAGAGGTTCATAATTTTGCTTAAAATTCGAGTTACACAAGATTGGGTTGAAACTAGGAAGGTTTTGAAATGTCATCTTCACAGTTAGGGCGCTAAGAACGGTTCGAAAAAGCGGTGTAAGTATGGGGAAAGATATCGCATTACGATTAGGAAATGCTAAATAAAAATTTTGATCGTTTGACACAAATTTGGTAGGATGGAGGATTAGCATGGTGGAGGTAGATTCAACAATAATATTAAGAAGAATTTTCATTTCCATCGAGACAATCAATGGATGACAAGTGTCTTTCTTATTCGAGGATTCGATTTGGAGGTCGATAAGAAGGAGACACGCGTACAGAGACGCATGTCACGAAATGATGCAATAAAAATTTTGTTGGAGGGTTTGCGGAAACGACCTCGCGACCTCATGGGAGCATGTACAAGCTCTATCGTCATGCACAAATGTTTTAGCCTTGGGTTTTTGGTTTATATTTATTGTGTGGTACTGTATGAGCTTGGGGTTGAGAACCGCAGAGTGTTCCCCAACAGCCGGCCCGATCCCCGCCGCAACCATGTCATATGGTGATAACAGCCCAACGTGCTCACTTAAGCGCACGGATAAAAAACTTTAACCTACCCGGCTCAAAAATCCTAGCAACCCGAGCATCGCATATGTCGTCATCGCTACAATTTAAACGCAACAACTTGCAGCAGTTGTATATTAACCTCTGCCAGGTTCAATCGCGATTCAACCTTCAGCTTGAGTTTATGCCTTGGGTTCCGCTCCAATGGTTTGCGTACTTACAATGAGGTTTGGGGTTGGCATGTGGCCACCCAATTTTCAAGTTTAATTCCACATTTAATTCTAGTGAAGTTTGTGTACGCCATTTTAGGCGAGGAAATTGGCTATTTTTAACTCCAGTCAGGTGGAGTTCTCCACTTTAAAGTAGAAGCTTTTCTAGGTAGGCGGTAAGAAGTGTAGGAGGCCTAATTTTGACCATTTTGAGTGAATGAAGAGTTGTTTTGACTAATTGGAACGTGGCAGGGCCATTAGTGCGAGAGAAAAAAACCATTGAAACAGCAACTACATGTGTTTGCAAAATTTGAGCATAATGAAAGATGGACATGCTATTGGAAGCTGAATGACAGTAGGATGTAGCCAGAGGGTGTTGCTTCATCTGTGCACCTTTATGTAAATTTCATGTGGTGACTTATTTCTCTATTTTACGGTGTTATTTAGCTTGTTTTTGTACTTCTAATTCACTAAAAATCATCTACATTTCATGGACAAACACCACGATCCTTAAGCAAACTAATGGTGATTATGCACATTTTTATAAGCCAAAAATAAACTTAGCACATAAAAAATAATATAGTCATTTTCGGATCACTAAAATGTATTAAGACTCTTGAGATATAACTTGCAAAGAAAAAGTAAAAAATTTAACAACTCAATCGGAGAAATACGCATCCAAAAATAATTCTAGTCATTCTCTGAAATTACACGCAGAGATACTCCTAAATAGCAACCACTCTATATCACTACATCAAAATTCTAATAGTTTTAGATACTGTTGAATATGAAATTGTTGATGACATGAAAAACCAATAAAAATGTTCTTTATGAGGTTAGTAAGTGTTGAGGTGCGGAAATTGCGATTCGGTATAATCATGAACACTTAAATACGCTTGGGGTTCCGCATTAGAGGGCGAAGCACGAAAATTATAGAAATGACATGAACCTTTCCTAATTTTATTTACTTCTCTAATTACAATCTTGTAGAATAAAAAAAGGATGATCACATAAAAAAATAATATGAAATAAATTCTAGTGTTGGAATATGAAAAAGTTCTTTGCAGTGAAATATATAAAAAGAACTCTCAAGTTTACGGAAAAAATCTGATTGATGAAATGAATATTTATGATTATGTTTCGATGTAGTTATGACACATTGACGAAGTGGACTATTAAGGTGTCTGTCCTCTTTAAGATATTCCTTCCACTGCTAAAAATTCATTTTCTCTAGTACAACAATGTTCTTGTGGAACATTGTGCTTGTACTAGAATGAAGTTATATCTTTGAAATGTTTTTACTTGTAATAAATATTTTTAATTTCATATGGGATCTCTAAGCTTAAGGGTAGAGCACTGTGTTTTGTACTAGGATATATTATTCTTTGTACGGAACCTAGGGATACACACCATAAAACTAGTGTTCTTGTACTAAGTTTTCATATTAATTTCGGAAAGTAAAAGTGTGTTAACTAAGGGAATGATGCAAGGTGAAAAAAACTGCTGAAAATAACTTCCACAAGCGATATGCTTCAACTAATCTTAAACTCAATGAAAATGACTTCAAAAATTTAAATTTAAATATTTCTTAAAAGAGCAAAAATATTCCATGCAATTAATCATCGATTGTGATAGCATATTTGTTCTTGTGATGGAATATTCTTGTGAATTAGATCAGTCATGTGTTTAAACTCAAGGTTCATTTAATAATTTAACATGAAATTCAATCTACTTTCCAAGAAAATTCTAAGTGCTGGGCACATGTCCTTGTGTTATAACATCGTTTATTCCATATTCATGAAAGCATAATTAACTTTCTTAAGTCTAAACTCCAGGATATTAAGAATTCTTATGTTTAGAAATAAACACTCACTTGTAGAAATATATCAAAAGATATTCTGAGGAAAAGAGCAAAAAGACTTGTGGGGAAATGAACTAAAGAAATCGACTTGCAGAATTGAGAACACACGGTATGAGCAACGTACTTGCACTATTTTCGCAGAGAAATAAATCAAACATAAAAAGGGAAAAATTGTAAGTTAAAATCAAGCACAGCTAAAGCTGCACCATCGTCTGTCACACAATAATTTCCAAATGAAATCGAACTTTGTTACATTTTAAAGAATAAAAATAATTAATTAATTCACATTTTGCATTTGAATTAATTCGCACCTTTAATCAAAGGAGAGAACGAGATGGGTTGGACAGGCTATTCTTGATAATTTCACAGTAGAAATGCAGAAAATCATCACTCTCAATGATGCATCACCAAAATATTTAAACACACACTAGAAAATTTGGCCCAATTTTGTAGGCAATATCGTCGCTATTCGACCGCAAGGTAAATACTTAAAGCGACGAGTTCAAGGCTGGACAAAACGTGGTTAACCATTACATCACAATTAAAATAACACCATAAGTGCATAATCTGTTTCTACTTTCGACGTTTCCAAGCAACCATGGCTCTTAGATGTTTTCAAGCTTCGTTGCTCTTCCGATCTTTGTAAATTGTTTAGTCGACGATATGCGGTCGATGTTTTAGATGTCAACTCTTCGAAACGTTTGTAAAACGCTTCTCTTGAAACATTTGTAAACTATCGCAATTACGATGATATGTGATCGCGATGTTTTCAAAACATGCTTTCTGACACTTGTTAATGTGTCACTAATGCGACACTTTCCCAAGTGTGCTTAATCTGGAAATGCGCTGCAAAAGTGTCGCAATATCGATAGGGAAGAATTGTAAATAATACCGATGGGCATTTAAAAATTTTAAAAAAATGGAATGTCGCAGAATAGAGCGAAAAGAGAGAAAACGTTCAAGGAATCGAAAAGAAAGCGATGCTTACAAAGCATCGGTATGCCGATAAACAGGTTCAATTTATAAAAAAAAATGAAACTTTAAAATATGACATAAAATGGTTATAAAACCATTTAAAATTATTATCATATAGGAACTTTACTTCATTTCCATACGGCTTAATCATTAAAGGCGCCATATCAAATGCTTTCCATTTCCAACTTAATAAATCCTAATATGACCGCATAACTTTGGTTCAACACCATCATACAATTGTTAGTTCACCTTTATCAAAAATCCTCGATCGCGTGTATCAAACCCATGTGTATGTGAGCCATTACCAATCTCATGTGAATATTTAATCTTCGAATTTTGCCTTTCTTTATAACCCAATATAATGATGACTCACAGCGTAGTATGTCTAAAACATAATATGTCATTATATATGTTCTAATCCCAAATGTTTTGAAATACAATATAAGATCCTTGACCTTAGGTTTAGACTAATCACCAACATATATGAAGGGTTGGTCCCACAACTGACGATACATAACATTTACAAATGTACCTTTCCATCAACCAATGGAGCGTCATCTTTTCAGACTTGGCAATCTGGCAACCATCGCGTTACAAAATTGCGCTTGTTGTTCTTCAATTTCTGTGATAAAAGTAGTATTAGCCATACCACTTTTCACGTGTCAATGATAGGTGATATCACGTTTTCTTCATAAAAGCAATTTACTACTTATAACTTACCATGACCACAGGTTTTGAGCTCAAAACACCTTTGTTGTTACGCGCCACGGTTCCATTTCTCACGAGTGATTCGCCAGTTCTTCAACGCTTTCAACCTTCTATGGTGATTCAACGGTCCCATGAACTCCAATCAGCTACAATTCAATCGTGGAATGAATGCACCTTTGATAAGTGTAAATTCTGTCTAACGATACTGCCATGATTTAATTCTTGCCATTTCTAGTTGCCAGACTCTCTTGCCAAATTCAATAAAATATTTCGAATGAACCCATCGCCGAAGCTTTGGGCGTAACCATTCGAGAGGTTGTAACTTCACATCGACTCCATCTCGGTTGACGAGAGCGAGAGCATTTATCGGCGAAGTTGTAGTGAACCCCAATGTGGTCGAGATACATTCAAATGTCATCAATGCTATTACGTGATTTGGTTCACGGTACTTTACGATATTTTTGTCATTCATCGACATGAGCAGACCCCACTATATTCACCTATGGGTTTAAATCTATAGTAGTCTCAAATGGACTTTAAAATCAATCTTCGTTGTATGAGCTTGAGTTGGTATAATCCTTCAAGCTTTATTTCACATCGAAACTCTATTCCATGTAAATTCACTCACGATCTTGTCGATCCCGAATGGACAACTCTATTAAATCCGCAACTATGGTACGCAAGTAATTCTTCATTCTCACACAAAGGTTTATAAAAATTTTTTAAACACAAAAGTATATAAAATTTTTAAAATGTATAGATTTTTTGATATTCTTTTGCATAAAATGTGCTTTTCCTGGGGAAACACACCTACACTTTCCTTCATTCCATGGATGGTAGCCATAGTAAACCAGATTCTTTAAAACTCAAGGTCAAGTCAGCATCTCGATAACAATTGGCTCACTAAGTAAGCATATCACATAGTGGGATTTGAACCCAACTTAAGCAAGGGAGGAAACAACATTCCCTCTCAGCCACTCAAACTACACCTAATTGGCAACAAAAATTGTCACTCAATTTCGGTTAAGTCGTGAATGAGCACAAAGGATAACCAACTTTGGGTGAATACAGAATACCAAAAAAATTCATTTTATTTTCATATTTTAAGAAACCAAAATTGTTGGATCCACTTATGAATCATGATGCTTGGGATTCGTTTCATGGATGAGGGATCTGTCTCGATTTACACAGTAGACAAGTACGAAACATATCTCGGGAAAATCCTAGCGGATCAGGATCCAATCTGGGGATCCATCCCTCAGGACCAACAGATCTAGTAACACAGCTTTAAGTGTTATTCTGTTGTTGAGGAAAATAT
Organism: Pinus albicaulis; assembly: GCA_034641835.2. NCBI lineage: Eukaryota > Viridiplantae > Streptophyta > Pinopsida > Pinales > Pinaceae > Pinus > Pinus albicaulis. The sequence continues at coordinate 30,136 of JAXQQM020068564.1, read as the reverse complement.
ACAATGACTATAAATGCCACCATAACTGTAATATGTTCATGCACTTCAACCATGTAGGAGGCAATGTGAAGGAACTAGGGATGATTATACAATCGAATTGGACAAGGTTGATCCAAGTAATAATTAGATACTCAACATTAGGAAGCCAGCCTTCTCAAATGAGGCGAGAGAGAATTGGAATCGAAATTAATAGCACCATTGGAGAAAGATGTGTTGAGATTCTTGTTTATGAGCTCTCAACCCCATAGTAATTTGCTTATGCTTCATGACTTAAACACTAATGCCATAGCCCATGGTCCATCATTCATAGTTCTTGACATTTGATGAGATTTACCAATTTGCTGAGTTGACTATCCATTTTCACTTTGCCTCAACCCGTTTCACATTTTTGGCCTCCCTTACTCATATACTCCATGGGATTTGAACATGGATCTCATCCATGAAAACCCAAGATCTCTACCATTAATCCTAACCCATGTTGAGGGCACTGAAATTTCAGCTCACCTACTGGAAAGGATTCAAATTCCACACAAGCTAATTATTCTTTGTTCAAACTTAATCTTTGGTAAATTTTAATTTCAATAAATGCAAAGCAACTTATCTTAATTTAAGTCTGAAATTTCTCGAGTTGTAGTTGGGATTAATGTAAGTTGTTCAATATAACTTTAAACATCAATGTAAACTAATGCAAAACGTATACCTTTTTTTAGAAAAAGAGATTCATTCAAAAAATACATCTTAAGCATAGCATTTTGATATTTACAGTACCAGATTCCTTCAATGGCTCTACCAAGTAATGAGGAAGTCAATTGTCGCGCAAGTCCCTGGCTTAGATCATACACGTTCAACAAAACCTTGTATCCTTCCTGAGACTCACTGAAATCAAAATTATGTTATGGCAATGTCAAATGTATAGAGATCCAGCCTAGTACAAGTCTTTTATGAACTATGGATGAATGTACAAAGAGAAATTGAAGAAGCATCTCTGATTTGTAATAATGATCTCAGGTTTCAATATGAAGACGAGATAAAGAAAATGAATGACAAGTCTGATATGAAAAGGTGTATAAAATACTTGGAAAAGAAACATACAAGAAAACATCAATATGGACAAAAAATCTACTTAACAACAATAATATACAAGGATGTCAAAGAAATGAAGGCCAAAACAGGGGACATGGAGTTGAATTCCAAAGAATTTTTTGAATTTTCAGAAGCTGCAGGTCAAGAACAGGGTAAAAGACTCATTGATAAGCTTCAAGAAGGATCTAGGAACTATAAGACAAAGCAAGGGAAAAGGATAGGGTTATAGTTTATCCACAATACCATGATTGATTTGGGGAGCTAGAGAAGATTTTCGAGATTCTGTGTTAGTTTTGTGCCAAATAAGGTTCCTTTATTGACCTTATTCTTAAGTCCTGGGATGAACATCTTTATGGTTGGTTTGCATATGAGAAGCTAAGGAACCTCTTGCTTCTTCCATGCAGTTATATCCCTTCCTAGATGTCATTCTTACCTGTGTAAGTAATTCTAGCTAAGTAAGTAATTCTTACCTATGTAAGTAATTCTTAATGTATGAATGCTAGCTATTGTAACAAATAGACTTGAAGATCATCTTCTCTATAGTAGCCATCATTGAAAGACGTTATTGGAAGCCAAATAAATACTCTTGATAGATTCTCTTTCCTTTTACAAGTAAGTTATCCTCTATGCTCTATGTCTGCAATCCAAAAGTCTATATCCTAATTTGAGACTATGGTTTGAAGCATCTTTCCAAAAGTTCTATAGGTTGAATCCTAAAGGAATCTAGGACCAAGACTGAAAGAATAAATCCTACATCTCTTTGAAGCTAATCTCTCGACCAAGTTACAAAAACAAGCACTTATGATGACACCAAACAGTTACATGTGACTATACATGACATTCGATACAATATTCTTTGTGATTTATGGAAGAAGATGAAATAATATCCAATGAAGTTTGAAACCTCTTAACCATCTATTATAACTCACTCTTGCTTAAGGTTGAAGGTCAAGTTTATGATAATCATCTTTACAAAAGGATAAATATTTTATGGGAAAATGAAGGTAGAAAATGAAGCAGAACAGAATTTGGAAGAGTACCGTATATATGTGACATGTGATCTGAAGTATCAAAGATCATATGACAATAAATTTGTTGAAGCATCTAATCTCAAAATATTGGGAGAATTTTTTACAATAGAAAAACACAAGAAGCATTCACGATAGATCTGAACCTATGACTTCTTTGGTGGCATCTGAATCTTTTATGGCATTATAGTATACTAAATTTTTGTGACACTCTGACATACAAGTTTTGAAATCTTTGTGGCATTATGCCTATGTGGTAGTTGAGTTCTATGACATATCTCTCTCTTTATATGATTCTTTGTGGCCTGATTCATTGTGCTAAAATGAATGTCAAAAGGTACATAATGATGCAAATTTTAGAGACACCTTTTCAATAACACAGAAGTAGCCCTCGCTCAAGTAAAACCCTATTATTTGAAGATACATGAATAACTAAGTATTGTGCGGAGGTTTTAAGTATACTCTTTCTCCAAGTTCTATAACCCTAAATTTGTACTCAATGCATCGCCATCTCAGATCTAGTTCTAGACCAAGAAATAGAACTAGTTCTAGTTCTCCAAGATTTTGTTACTCTTTACATTATGAATCTGGAGTAGTAGCACTAGTCACAGGGTTAGAAACAATGTTATCCAAGGAACCAGGCTCTGCCAAAATAAATTGTGGCTCAAACATGTAGCGTGCATCATTATAGTATCATTACAAAAACTTCAGAACATGCAAGGCTACAGAGCCAAATGATGTATCATGATGTTCACCGCATAAAATATGTCAAAATCCTGTAGCTATATCCTTGGCCTGAGACTACAATGAAGAGGTCCAAAGTATGGCGGCTTCAATAGAACCAAGCCTCAATATAGGGTTGCAGTAGGTTTGAGGGTTTAACTGATTCAAGTCTTAATAAAAGGATACAACACAGAACCGAGCTCTTATGGTATATCTCTATCCTCCAATAATGACAAACATTAAATTCTCTTGAGCATGGTAATAGAACTAAATTTGTTTACAACAGTCCACAAGATATCCATTCATTTCTAGAAATTCTGCAAGAAGAAAATGAAAGTCATGTGTAACAAAGTATTATGAAAAGACTTCAAGAAACCAGAACTTAGCTTGAATATCCTAAAACTGAAGTTGGAAACATCGTCTCTCCAAGGTTGTTAATGTTGCAATCCTCTGTTCAACATTGATACAAATGTCGAAAACAAGTTAAAAGATGAACCAAATAATAGCATTCAAAGGAAAGACTAGGATGTCACCATTTCTACCTGCTATCCTTGAAAAGAAGGAGAGATTACTTACATGCTTTTGTGTTTGCAAGGTGGACTTGAAGACCATGTTCATCCCAGAATGAGCTCAAAATGTACTTTTGTTTTTGGATTCGTGAAATAGAAGGACAATGTTGTCAAAAAATAGTGAAATGGAGATCCCATAGAGGGCCTCCACCTTTACCACCCATGGATTTTGAAATGAGAAACTCTCATCCATAAATATGAAGTCCAAAGAATGTGAGGCAGTCGACACCCTTGCTTGAATACTATGTTAATGTATATAATAGACCCCAGAGATGATCATTTGAATCTCATATAGGGTCATAATTATAGAGATCGCCAAGCATAGGAGAGGTATACCTTCACCCTCTCAAATAGTAGGTTTCTTCCAACTATCTGAAAGGCTTAACAGGTGTCCATGGATCAACAATATACTTACTTTTGCTTCCTCAATATCATTTGGGAGGATTGAAAAATAGTCAAAAGTGCGGTGATTCCATTTGCAATGACTAAACCTTAAACCTGCAATTTCTTCCTCTCTGCCCATATGGAGATGAATTTTTCTGCTCTTTTGGCAAAGAGTTTGAACATGGTGTATCCCAGCATGATAGTCTCGCAATTAATTGATTCAGAGGTCAGGATGTATGCAGGAGGCGGAGGACTTGAGTGAACTACCATACTAAGGAGGAGAGCATGAGTATTGAAACTGGGTATTGCTTCTCTAGTGAACACTTGATTACTTACTGTAATGGGTTTTACATATTAAAATTGTATTCATACTAAGAGAAGCCAAAATAATAGAGATTAATTTTTCTAGATCCAAACACCCAATTTCCATAAAATCAAGAGAAAATTGGGTTAAAACAGTTTAGCAAATTGATATTTCAAAAACTAATGTCAGGAACAAGAACTGTAAGCTACTTAAACCCTAACAAGCACTTTTGAATTGGATGTTCATGGCATGTTGTCCGCCCCATCTTAGTTAGATTGGAATTACACCTTGCAATTTGATAAGAGTTTGTATTGCCTGATGAACAAAATGCAACTTTAATTGCAACCAAAAAAAGGCAATCCTCTTGCAGAGTCCATAAAGGTGGTAGTTCTATATGGCCAGGCTTCACTTGAACAAACATGTTTGCCATTACATTTTCAGTCTGCTCTGCCAGACAGAGCTGAGGCAAGGATGAAATGCATGCTTAAGAGTTCAACTTTCAGGGAAAAAACTTGAGAAATTTAAATCTAAAATTCTCAGTAACACCTACCTTCATTGGCAATGGCACTTTTGGTACATATAAATAGTAGTAAAAATGAATAGATGAGAAATAAAAGAAGAAAAAATGGACTCAATGCCTGGCTTGGACCTGCAAGATGAGAAATAAAGGCACGTTGACAGGCCATCTCACATAGACCTGTCAGGACAATTTTATGGCAAACAACAACGCAAGCCACACATCTCAAAACAGAACCCACACAATGCAACATAGCAAGCAAGAATGCTCGTCTTGTACAAGGGTAACCCAATAATCACTAGAATGTTATATCGAAATGTAATAACTTGTGATGGCTTGGCATTGATGAGAACACCCTAACACGTTTATTCCATTTCCCAAGGGTATTGCTTTTTGAAGGAGTTGGACTAACAAAATTTGTTTTTATCAAATGTGCTTGCTCAACTTGTTATCCAGATTCCATAGTTCCAATATTAGTAAAGGAAAAATCCTGCAATATATCTGTATTAAAAAAAATGTATATAAGCTTCTAAAATACAGAAGTGGTTGGAATCCAATCTCCTTTAAGGCTAAAAATTTGTATTCTCATTCGAAGGGAAAAAATATAATGACAGCTTTTGGTGTTCAAGAAGTCACTTAAGATTCTAGAAGTTTGTACTACTAAAGAAAATACATTCTTTCTGCCATAGAGCCTAGGAAAAATTAAAATATTAACACTACAAGCAAGCCTTTCAAACATTTCTCGGCCTACACAAAATCATTCAAAGTATTCTGGGTTGTTTTCAGAGGTCAGGATGTACGCAGAAGGTGGAGACACATACAGGGAAAAATATTCTGCCAATACCTTCTTCACTTCAGGAAGCATCAAGCTTATATATGGTAGCATATCCTTTGGCTCTGTTACCAAAGAACACATGTTTCCAACAATCTGGGCTGCTTTCTTTTTAGTATCTGCACTTCTTTCCCTAAGACTGCGGTGGACTATAGGCACCAACAATGCTAGTGATGGAGCATCAATAATATTGAAAAACGTTGTCTGTAATGATGGTAAGAGATAAAGGAATACAAGATGTTGGTAATAAATAAACAACATCAAATCTCGCAAAAAATGGTATAGAAGGCCTGACACAAAACTTTAAAAAATACCTGCAGAAGAATGTCAAGGGAATGCTTTGTGTATTCATTGGGATCTGAGATACTCAAGAGTAATGTTGAAACTAGTGCAAATATTTCAAGGTTCTTGATTACATTGCCAACCTTTTGATGCAGTTAGCACTAGTTAAATAACAATGATTTGAATAGAAGAATAAGCAATAAATATTGAACAAAATAGAGACGATTGGAATTGACACTCAGATACAAGGCATGTTACCTGCTGTAAAGCCATCTGAGCAGCGGATTGAACCTTTGGGTGTGTGTCTATTAAAACCTGCAATGTCCATGACAAAGAATTAGATTACTGAACCAAAAGAATAAGATAATTAGGTAAAACAAAGATTGTGATAGTTTAGAACCCTAAGCAATCTCAAAGTTTACAACAATATTTCTTCATTGATCCAAACCTCAGTCAGTTTAGGAACAATTTTTGGAAGACATTGTGATAGCTGTTGAGGTGCACAGTAAGCCATTGCTCCCAATAGCTGGACACTTAACTTATGTAACAAAACAATGCTCAAAATATAACAATGATCAAATAGTGCAGGTAATACAAGTTCTAGCTAGGGATAAAAACCCAAACCCCTATTTTAGGCAGATTAGGGCCTGCGCGCACACACAAATAATATTATTCATCTAGATGTGTATATAAAAATCCCATGAGTTCCATTGGGGAAAATACTTCATTTGAAAACATATTTTCGTGTGCTATAGTTAGAAATATGCAGGACTGTACAAGCACACCAAAAATTTAGCCATACAGAAAATAAGTGTTTATGCCATAACTGTTGTGTTGTTAAAGGATGCTAGTTATATGAAAAAAAACAAGAAACAAATATCAATTGTTTCAGTTCCATCACCTGTAGTTAAATAATAAAATTTTCCTACATCTCCAATAGCTGTTGCATAAGAATAACACTTAAAAAATGCTGCCATGTAAAATAATACAAGATAATTGTATTAATGTCCAAAAAATGACCACAAAAGTAGGTAAAAGGGACTAAGATAGCACATCTAGTTTAGGTACAAAGTAGAAGTGTAAAAGCATCTCCTCGAACAATGCTGAAAGCATAAAAATATTAAGGTCTACAAGCAAACAAGAAACTAATTGCTAAATGTCTAGTTATGAGAGAGTGTAAGAGAAGAGAATGTGCACAAACAATAAAGATGATTGAGACTAGAAATCTAAATGCTTAGTAAAACAGAGAGGACGGAGAGGATGTGAAGGCCTGTTGTAGGGACAAACAAGGAGGCTCAGATATGGGCTTGCCCTCAACTTCATCAACCACTGTGAATGGACTGATCCATTGGTGGATGATATCCTACAGGGAGTGACCAATGCTCAAAGGCACCTACCATATATCATTGGTGGTAACACAAAATGGAGGAAGTCCATTTCTTCTAACAGTCAAGGTCGTGGTCATATGGAGTAAAAAACCTTATGGATATGTATCTATCAACAAACACTATAAGATCCAACAGTTAGCAAAATTGGTTGAACATCCACCCAAGGCATGGTTCTGATGGGGAAGGCATTGATCATGGGTTCAAATCAAATTAACTGACTCAGAATAGCTGCCCTCTATCCAGATGTGTCGAGGAAGGAGAGGGGATTACACAAGGATTTCCTTTCAAAACAAAAATCCATTGCTACTGTAACTGTACAGTACCACAATCAACACTTTGCAGCAATTAACCATGTGCTAATCTATAATTCTAAACTCGAACACATATGCATGAAAGAAAATATGAAGTTGTGTCAGATTGCATGAGTGAACGTCAGAGAGTTTGGAAGATTCAAATGGATGAACCTCGCATAAATCTAGCACACCTCAGGATGAAGCCCTAGCATTCTCGCTGTAAGAGGAGGGTCCTGAAGCGGAACGTAGAGTCTTGAAGGGTACACTGTGGGAAAAGCTACGTTGTAGAGGCTAGAGTGAAGTAATCATACCTGTGCTAAACTCAAAGACATGAGTCACCAAGAAGTGCAGCATGCCAATGGAGTTGTCCCTAAAGCAGAACTGAATGGTGATCCTGCACAAGATGCCAGCAAGATCTAGAGGATCTGATTTTTAGCATTTTAGAACATGATCTGATTTTTAACGTTTTAGATAGTTGTATTATATAGTGTAGCTGAGACATTAAAAGTATCAAATTTCTGTGTGATTATAGACTGCATGATTAATTATATTATCTGGTTGCTCAAACTCAGTTAAGATTGAAACTTTGGGACTAAAATGAATTGTTTGTTACATTGTTGACTGGGAAACATATTCTATATTGAAGTGTTATCTTATGAATTACTGACTATGGCTCTAATAAAGTTGTTACCTTGTGAATTGTTAAGAGGAAAATGTTGAAAAATACCTAATTGTGTGAGAAACCCTCGGGAAAAATTACCTTAGCACTCTAAAATGGTATCAGAGTAAAAGTGATGCAGGGGCATTAGACACTAGCCAACAATGTAGGAGGATTGTCCACATGTTGTGGCTAGAAGGGTTCGAAGTTATTTAAATTTGTAACAGAAAGGTGTCAACACCTTAGCTGTCTGTTGCGGTTAGGAGTAGTTCAATAGCTGTAGAAGTCAAATAGTTTTGGTTTTTTTCATCTGTTCATTTTCTGTTGTCAGAAATTATGTAATTAGGCTTTTATGTTTAGAATAAAAACGGTCCTCAGAGAGGAACCAAGGAGTCATACAGTGAAATATATATTGTAACCCCGGACACAGTGAAAGGGGGGATTTTAACAGCGAAAGATTGAATTAAGAAACTGTATTCTCTGTTGAATAAGAATTAGCCTTATTTCCTATCTGTGTGTATGTATCGACATTCTACGAAGAATGATTCTTTTGAATTGAGAACTTTGTGCATAAATTGAAGAAGAACAATTGCTGTGTTAAATCTCCTGTAGCCCTCTCTGTCTGTGGTTGAGCGCCGGTTCTCAGTAATTAATCTGAATGTGTCAAATTGATATAGAACCCCTGTAAGAGGCTGAGAGTGAGTTCGTTGGTTGAGTGAGTTTGTAGTGGTTCTCAGCCCAAGTGAGGGATATTGAGCCTTTGTATAAAGTGTCGAGCTCTGTGTGTTGGAACAAAGCTTTATAGTAATGAAAACCTTCCATACTTCGTTTTCCAAAAGAACATTGAACTCTGTCGAAGGTGGCAAACCCTTCCTATTGAAGAAATTAACTTGTTTCATTGTTAGTCGAGCGATATTGTTTGAGGATAGAACCGGAGTTAATGAGATGGAGTTTGTACAAAGAAATGCATTAACCATAGTAAAACTCTGTTCATGCATTGTTCTAATCCCAGAGTGGGTTTCAGAACCCATTACCGCTCACGTCACGCTGCCTTTGGCCCGGAGCGAAACCATTAAAAAAAACGCGATCCTATTATATGTTGCCACGTCACTGGGGTAATACTGCCCCCATCGTATTTTTTTGACGTGTTAAGGTCTGACGGGAAAAATAACATGATATTTTTGTGCGTCGTTCGATCTGGAGGCTAAGAGATCTGACGATAATCGCGCGTTCAACTACACGGAAGTTAACTCCAGGTAAAGACCAACGGTTTTGTGTTGATTTAACACTATTTAATTACAATGGATGTGTGGGGCCTGTGAACCACCATACAATATGAATGTTGTGTTAATGTTATAACCCATGGTTGAATGTTAGAAGCGTTGTGCATATGTTTAAAGTTGTCGAACCATTGGTTTAACGTTAAGTGATAAGGTCGGAGTATGAAAGCGTTTTGTTATATTCTGTTCAAACCTTAGAGAGTGGGTTAAGTTGTGAGTCGGGCTAATACATTCAATAAAATATACAAAGGGAAGGCTCCAAATATATATTAAGGGCTTTATAAACAAGGGACCAAGGTTATAATACAAAGTATATATATTATAGTCTTGAGCATGAAATAAAAAAAAATAAATACAAAAGGCTCTATTGTTCGGGGTTTACACAAGGATGGTCAAATACATTCATTAATCAATTTCCAAGAATTTGATAAATGAATCGAAAAGAAGAAAATAAAGTAGACTTCCTTGGTTTGAGTAGAAGCCTGTATTGAGTGAAATTATTGACACAGAGAGAGACCAACTCTCCTTAGTGCCCGGATTCAAAATTTTTCTGTCAAAAAGTCCTGCCAGTGGAGATGGTATTTGAAAATTTGAAAAATGGAACCAACGAAAGAAATTTTTTGGGAAAAATATGCAGAGTTTTGGGAGCAGCAAGAAAAGTCTTGGAGGACGCTAGAAAAGCAACACACAGGAAAAATCAGAAAATTAGAAGAATTTAAATGTTGTAACATCTAAGAAGAATAAAATGGGATGAATTCTGAAATAGTGGCAAGAAAAACAAGTCAAGCGACACTGATGATAAGCTCAAGCTTGAAAAACAAGGTATAAGAAAGGTTGAAGCAAAGACGAAAGCATGGAAATGACTATATCCCCCTAAACAGGAGGAAAATCCTAAATAAGACACCATGGATAGAGGTAGCAGTTCTGAAGGTGTAAAAAGTCAGCTAAATCTCAGAGAACAGGATGGACTTCCCAAGGAAGGGAATACTCTTTCTGATAGTAACATCCTTCCAATTTCAAATATGCAGGGAGTTAAAGATAATTGTGTCAGCAAGGACTCTCCATACACCTCTTGCAGTGATTCCTTACTGCACATCTCAACCTCAATTGTAAGAAAAAAGACCAAATGATACACTATTAAGAATATTATAGGATCCACTATGAAGTTGCCAAACGATGATGAGCTTAGTGTAACGGACATCAAATTTTATGAAGGGATGCCTTCAGGAAATAAACTATTAATATATTCAGATCATAACACTTGCGTTGATAAAGTATTAACTATGATGAACGATGGTTTACAAAGGATGTAGTGCCATGTTTCCAACTGCATAATAAAAATGGACAAGAAGCATCTACTTTTAGGTTTTCAAATTTACATGACAAGAAAGTGACAAATGCAGCTGCCAGTGGGGGACAGTCTGATAACATTCAGGACCAAACATCCATATGAGAAACTAATGCACTTGATTTGGGCATTAGGAAGACATGTAGCCTCTTTCCAACATCTAAACTATCACAGAGAAATCAATTGAAGTTATATATAAATCCAAAGAAAATTTTGAGTCAACTTATATGAAGAAAACCATCAAATTGGTTCTATGTTTAGAAAGCGAGCAATTGATCTAACTATGTTGTTGCATTGAAATCAAAACCTATGCAAGAAATACGTATTAGCAAAAAGGAGTAAGAATTTTATTGTATATATATTCAAAGAATTTCAATGCATCACTAGGATTCCTCTAATCCTTAAGCTCTGTTATTATGATTACAAAGAATTGAATGCTATATGATGCTATATTTATGATCTAAACTCATGTATACAAATGATGAATGTATAAAGTTTTGAAGTGTATGTGTCATCAAATGAGGAAAGCCCTTGAAGCTCTTCAATAATATGGTTGGACATAATCATATTTATCAATAATATGTTGATCAAACGAATATCCACAGTCTCATTATGATATCAATGTAGCATAAATTCATCGTATAAAAGGAATTTAACCTTACTTGAGCCACGCCAGAGTAACTGTGTTGCCCACGAACTGATCATCTAATCTTCCAATTCTATTAGTAGTGGAGTTCAACAATGAAAACGGTATTTGCAATCCAAGTTATCTCATCACTGAGCCCCTCCACTTGAAGAGCTCTGCCTGAGCTTTTTTTATAACATTTGCGGGCAGAGTCTCCTTATGATATCCACAGTCAGACTTTATCCACAGACTCATTATGATATCAGTGTAGCATCAATTCATCGTGATCTAATCATGAGAAAACCCTTGATTTTATAACTTAAATGATAAACCCCTGTTTCCCAAATATGTTTCTTCCCTAGAGTGACGAGTCTAATTGACTTGGGCCCTGTCACGACTAGGCCACAATGGCATCCAACCTAACAGGTGTTTTAAACCAAACAACACCTACACTGTCTATTAACACACATGAATATGCACAGAAGACAATACACAGGAACAATTGCTTACCCTTAAGATGCCCTTCTTCTTTGCAGATTTATTGACATCAGCAAGGCGATATTCGTGCATAATCCAATTAGTCTTGTTTCCTTTAGGTGCTTTTCTGACATAGAAAATCAGAGCCTTCTTGATTCCAACATGCCTGTTGCTGCCCTTAGCAGTGATGGGTTTATCTACACGTGTGGCTTTCCAGTATCCTGAGCCAGCAGCCCTGTTGGGGCAAGAACCATTTGGATACTTCTTGTCCCTGGGAGTGAAGAAATACCACTCCTTTTCTCCAAACAATGCCTTTTCTGCAAGAATTGGAAACGTGTATCAGACTAGAGCAAATACAATTTATAATAACTAAAAGAAAATAGGAATGAAAAACAAGCATTTCGCATTGCAGGAACATGACATGGGCATAAATATGAAAGAACACTATAAAAATATGACAGAAGAAAACCCCTGTCCATATGACAGTCCATACCCACAAATAAAAATGAGATGATTAATTTTGAGATTGAAGGTTTACATATCAAGCAAAGAGACATATCCAAGTATTAGTCCTAAGACATGGAAGGGCATTCATTTTCAGATTTGGGACATTAAAGAATTGATTTTTGAGAGGTATAGAAAACTCGCACACATTTATGTAATGCCCATCTTACACTGGCAAAACCCCAAATTTAACAGATTAGCCTTTACAGGCAGTGTAACCTAAAAAAGGCATGTTCAACAAGAACCAAACTCAACCAAAGTTGTATGTTTAAAAAGGAGCAGCATCAAGAAGGACTTGCAACAATAAGAAAGATAGGCCTTGCTTCATATTTTTGTTTGGTCAGATAATCCTCTGGAAGTCCTTAGCTCAGCTACTTCAATTTCATTTGAGGATCCAACATATTCTGCCTTAAGGGATCATTCTCTTACTACTGACGAGATAACATTACTATGAGATAATTTGTGGGTTTTGGGGAAACAATAATTCAAGCTTTTGTTGAAGCGGTGTTTGCACATCTGGAAGGCCTTATCTCCTCAAGTGAAAAATAATTTTGGGGTGATGATGATGAGCGAATTTTGAGTCAAATGGAGGAATTGCATTCTATTTATGAATGGAAAAATAAAAAACAAAGAAAGCACAACAATGATTAACAATTAATCTAAGGGGACAGAACCGGAACAATTTGCAGACAGTAGTTAAGATCTGCTTAACTTTGAAGACGGGATGAGATGCATTTTATGGAACTGCATTACCAAAAAAAAGCAGAGGCATTCATATCTCGAAATTAGCTTGTTGTATTCTTTGCAACGGAGGGAAGGATGTCATGCAGGGGACTCAACTCAAAGGAAACGCTTATAATCAAGCTAGCCTTTACATTCTTAGTTTCAGACGTAATTGATTCCTGAGAGATTCTTTGTTAGGTCAACACCATTCTTAATATTTGTAAACATGCTCGTGGAAATGGGTCAACACAATAGGTGGAGCAGGACAATTGAATTGCAACTATAAAACTAGCAGCTTTGAGTTCAGTTGGATGACACATTGGTCATTAACATGCAATATTGGATGAGATAGAAGCTCTTATAGTTTATGAAAATGTGGCCCTTGGCCCAAGCCTAAAACCTTGAGGTGGAATATATTTATGGCAATGAGAGACTGGTCACCTCCATTAAGAAGTTCTATACTTCTCTGTCATTGAGCCTTTGGTTAGTATATAAATGACTTGGGGAGTACTAGTCATCTCAGGTAAGATAGTTTTTGTAATAGGGGATTGAAATGCCAGTGGTAGACTTCAACATATTTATTGGATGCTTATGTGGACGCTGATTTGAATTCCAAGCCAATAAACATTGTTTGTCATACAAGTAGATGAGAGTGAGTAATAGAAGAAATGGCAGTCTAATGAAGAAAAGTAACTAAGGTATTGGATTAGAATGTTTTTCTTATTTGAGAATAATCATATGATTGACTTGCTATAAAAACTGATGACATAGATAAATGGTGGTTGTGATTGAAAAAACTATGCCAATAATAGTCGACAAAATTATATGGCCAACTAGACTTTGTGATGCTTTCAATTAAGGATGCCCCAAACCAACAAAATTCATATATCAATCGAATTATTAGTCCCAACTATGCCCAGAATATGGAGTCATGCTCAATTCATACATCTTTTTCTGGTTATAGCACAGTTTTTCTTTGTTGATGGCATCCAAGCTAAGTAACTAAAAACACTCCAGGAGGACCCCTGAAATGTTGTTTGCCAAATCAGAAACAGATTCCGGTGTGTCACTACTTTGAAATGTTGAAAAAGTGTTTTAGTGACTTTCTGGCTTTCTAAAATGTTTTATCAGTTTCTTGAAATGTGCAATATTTCTGTTCCATCTTGAAATGTTTTACAAATTTTGGAAACATTTCAACAACAACCAACAACTTGTTGGGTAGAAAACTAAGCAACAAATTTAAAACACTTAGGAATCACTAAGCAAAAAACTCTTTGTAAATTTTTGTAGATGTTCTATTCTTGATGCAACTTTTTGCTATGTTTCTATTATAAAGATAACATCAAGTACAGGTTGATCCTAAAGCTTAAAAGCATTATTTCACTTTTGTCCAACAACATCATTATGTTCTACGATTGCAATCCAAGGTTCGGTCAACAATTTTAAAGGATTCCTGTAAACCTCCTCCATCATTTGTTTTGTAACACCCTTAGTTTCCCCCACACACTATCTTAGAGGACATTCTACAAACTTGTTTCTCGCCTATTACAGAGTTCTCTCCTTACTTGAAAGTTTAGATTTGGTGGCCTCTTCTCATTGGTTCACAAGTTACAACCCAGTTCAACATCAACCCTTGTATATATTCATAAATATAAAATAGTTGTAAACAGAAGAATTGCGAAGGAAGTCCCTATCAACCTTTTAGTCTCATAACCTATAGGAATGACCTCCAATAGGGCCTATGAACCACAACCCATTCTAATTTTACTTTTTGTATGGTAAAGAATTTGCGTAGGCCCTTTATGGAATACAATTCCAGTTGATTAGCTTGAGATCATCTCTCCTTCCTTGGTTACTCTGCCAAGCCCATTGTTAATTACAAAATTCATAGATTGAGTTTTGAAACCCCAGCCATTGGATAAGGTGGTAGACAGTACATTCATATTCAATGATACAATGTTTCTAGGACCAGAAATTAGCCTTATAAATAATTTAGTTTCTGCCAGAGGTATATTTTTCCCAAGAACAAAAGAGATTGTAAATATGGTTGTAGAGGACTTGGTTAATTTATATGATCAATTTTAATGTATGCATCAGTACCAAGGCCCAAGAGGCAGAGTAGGAGGCTGCCATAGCCCTAATGTCATTGAAATTTCAAGACTAGGCAAGGTCCCGAATTGTTGCGCAACAGAAAAGCATCTCTAACCATTCCATTCTACTCACCATGGACTATCATGGCTAGGAGGAGAAGTCCAAGTCTAAACCTTATTCCTTGGGGAAAAGTAGGTCCATGTTATGTCTGCTCATTTTCATTTACAAATATAAATGCACTACTGTCCTGTAGCAAGGCCATTAGAGGTACTTATGAGCCACAATAAGGCCACAACTGTCTCCAACAAGAACACATAAAGAAGAAGGCTTATAGGTGGGAGGAAGGGTGGATTTGAGCAGGGATAGGTGCCCTAACCAGGGCCGAGTTCTTCAAAAAATACAAATCACATTTTAAGGAATTGGAAGAGAAGTTTTTGGAGAACAGATGTAGGATTGGGTTTGAGTCTTGTGATAGCATTATGTGCTTGATGGTGTGAGGGTCACCTTTGTCTAAAAGACCAAAAAGGGAGGTTGATACAACAATAGTTAGAGGGATTGTTTGGAGGGTTGTTAGGCACAGTGTAGGAGTGTTCCTTAGCAAGTAGCTCCTGGAATTGAATGTGCAGTAGCATAGGGGGTGTCTCCATAAGTAGGGGAAACGTTCATATTGCTAGTTGGTCCATAAGTGCAGTAGGGATAGTTGAGGAGCAACCTCACCCTAGGGTAGTGTTTTCTTCCTTTAAGTGGACAAAAAATAGAAGCATCCTGTGGGAGAAGTTGATACAATGATGAAGCAATGGGATAAGGGCTAGAAGAGTGCCCTAACTGGTCTTCTAGAAACGCATAATTCAAGGGCAAGAGGGCAACAACAAAGAGTTTCAGATTTCCTCTTGGATGATGGCTTGAAGGGTGTCCTAGGAGATGATTCCAGGGAAATGAGAAAATCCCCATCTATTGCAAAAGGGATTTTCCGTCCAGAAGAAAAAAATTATAATAGAAAAATCATGAAAAGAAAAGGCTCAAATCTCTCTTCCAGACTGGTGACGTGGCACAAGGCCACATGGACCACTGTGATTGGTTGACATAACACATTAGAAGCATGATGTTAGCATCTAAAATATCTAGGACATGTGGCACTCCATGATAAAGACACATGGTGTGTGGATTTGAGTTTTTCAGGAGGTCAACTGGGCCGAAAATAGGTGAAATGTGGCACCACTCAAAGATTGACATGTGCCAATTGGTACAAGTGGTAGACAATTGGCATGCTCAAACAACGAGGTGATGCAAGAATGACATGAGGGAGAAAATATCAGAAAATCCCCAAATCTGGAGAACTAAAGCTCATCGCCAACCTAAGATTGACAACTTTACATGATGTAACCTATGAAATCGTAAATGGAGAAATCATAGTAAAAATAAAGTAACCTATGTAACAATAAATTCGGATTCATCCTGGGAGTGGTAATGGGAGAAATCATAGTGAACAACAGGAAACATGCAGAGTTTCTTACAATCAAATAGATGAAAAAACACATACAAAAAACCTAGATAATAATCATGAACAAGATTAATATTGAATTATGAACTGTAAAGGAACTTACAAAATGTGACATTACGAACCTGGTCAAGCGCACAAGCAAAAATATCCTGGACATGACCCCGGTTGACAAGTTGTATTGCTCATGATGCAAGAGGATTTGTACCTGCACTGCCAAGTCAATCAAAATCCATCATTATCTATACAATAAATACAAGTAATTGATGTAGTATTTTTTACTCTAAGATGCATTCTTATGATAATTTTAGAACATATGTTGAAAATTTCAAAACATACCTGAATAAGCTCCTCTTCGTTTCAAGAACAATTTATTGGAGTCGCATGAACTTGGAACAAGCCTCTCACGATCTGAAAGAGTAGCAACTAAGTCAACAGTGACTTTTTTGTTGCTACGCTGGATCGAGGGAGGTTTGCTCCAAGATTAAATCGCTCCAATAAATTATTCTCTACTAAACAGGGCCAACCACGTGAAGGTGGAAGCTCTTATGGCCCCTCCCCCTCACATCACTCTCAATTCCCCAATACCCAATCTATATTTCATTTTTTACTTTCATGAGCATAAAAAAAAATATTCAATAACTAATAAAAAAACAATTCAACAAAAATTACGCAAGGAAACGTTGAAATTAGTGCTTGACATAAAAATAGTATGATAAATGAGTTTTTTATATAACGCAAAAAACGTTCCAAGTATGGTAACGTTTGTCTTATAATAATACAATATTTTACATTATCAAAATTTCTTTTTCTTCTTCCTATTTCTAATAGTCATAATTACATCATCAATATCATCGTGCTCTGCTCCTGTTTAGTGCCTTTCAACCCGCACTGCTGACCTAGTTGTGTAGTCACGATGTCTGGTCTCATCCAGTGACGGGGCGTCGCCTACAAAAACAGATAATATTAAATTTTAATTGTCAGTTTTTAAATATCATTGAACTAGTTCAGTAATATTAATATAAAAAATTGCAATGAGATTATTTACCTGGTGCACCAGTTGTCGCCGTTGGGACTGTTGCCCTGTCTTCCTCTCTGGTGGTAAGATCCTCAAGGGAAACATTCTCTATCATTTAAACAAAAAACGTTATAAGGAAAATCATCAATGTATAATTAGAAAAAATTATAAGTGGAAATTAATTACCGTCACGGCCCTCACTGATAGTAGCATTGTCGGCCTGGTCCCCACTACAATGATCAGGTTGCACGTAAGGAACATCTACATCTGGCTCTACAACTGGGTTATTTGCCTCGTCGGCAGTGTTGCTCCCCTGATTTAAACAAAGTTTTTAAACATTAAATTTATGAACGAAAACAAACATATTGAAAGGTTAATGTTTTACCTTATTAGGCATTCTAGATCTTGGGACCTGCCCCAAGCTTCTGCGACGTTCAACTACGGCTTGATAGCCGAAATGGAAAGCAATATTTTTATCTTCCTCTGTAGTTTTTGTTCCGAAGTCATCACCCTACATTACATATGATTGTTTATTTTTAATGTTAACTGATAGGATTATAAAAACGTTGGAAGGCAATACAATTAATTATAATATGTTTAGCTACTTACAATTCTTGCGGCTAATTTCAAGTAGCCGCCTTGGCCTAGCTTGTGATGGCCCTTTTTTTCAATCCTAGCTTTGGTTGTCTTCGAGGTGTCAGGCAACCTAGCATCAAAAGATTTAAGTCAGATATGATGTAACACACTTTTATTTTAGACATAGAGAAAATTAAAGCTATTGAATTAAAGTTGTAATTTACCTTGCCGGTCCAGTTGGCATTTTTCCTTCTTTCTTTGCCCTTTTCTCTTTTCCGTCATGGATGAGTGCTCTCCACTCACTCTTTGGAACTATGAGAGGACGCTCGTATCTGGGGATAAATTACAATTGCGTCCTATACGTGTCCCTGGTATATTTCAAATATTTGTCGCCTACCCGAGCCACCGCTGTTCTGTCAAATGTGCCGACCCCAAAAGGGGCTTCTAGATAATCTAGAAGTTCTTTTGGGGTATGGTTGGGCCAAAAATTACCAACGCGTGGCTCTCCAAAAACCTGTAGAACTCATTGTTTCCTACACAGAAAAAAAGAAAAGAAAAGATATTATCATTAATTTAAAAATAAAAATCATGATAAAATATGTTTTAGATAGAGTACATGAAATAGTTAAAATATTAAAACTTACCTGGGAGTTGTACGTGGTTTATAGGGACACCTTCATCGTTCACCAACAACGTGCCATTAATGGTCCCCGTGGAGCTAACAAGTGTAGCTCTAGGAAACACAATAATGTAGTTGGCCATATCAGCCTCATCACTACCAACACGTTCAGCGGTTGGCTGGGTGTCTGCTTGGGAAAGGTGTGTTTCTTGGCTGGCACCTAAAGGAGTAGAAGGTGTATGAGAGGGTTGCTGGGAAATATATTGCCCTTGTGTCCCACTACCACCAACACCAGGTTCAGAAAGTGTCAGATAATGCTACATACAAAAGAAATTTTTGTTAGTTTAGTCAATGTAAAAATTAAAAATCAAACTATCACAATTCATCTCATGCAAAACAAAAAAAATATCCTTTTGACTTTTTATTATTACCTGATATGTTTCTAGCTGGGTCATAAGTTGTTTTATCCTCTCTTCTATTTCAGGTGTTTGAGGCGCGTCTATCAAAGTATCAAATTCCGACCTTGCATTTCGTGCCTTTTTTCGCAACAAGAGCACTGGAGATAGGGATGAAGAAAGCTCTTCCTCATAGAGGGAATCATCAGGCGTACCATGGCTAGGTGTCTGCATATTTGAACAAAATTAATATTATTTCAATTATGTAAATAACTAAAATACCTGAAGATAGAGCAATGCCGGCACTTTACATGTTCTTCCGCTGGCCTCTTTCCGCGATCATCCCGTCTCGGGGTTGTTCCTGTACTGCCCTGATCAGTCTGCCACATTGCAATAAAATTATAAATGTAAAAACTTGAAAACAATATCTAACTTGAAAACACAAAATGAAAACTAAAATAATTTCTAATAAGACACTGGAAGACAAAGTTAGAGTTTCAAATATGCCTTGCATTGAATTCAGTCCTGGAAACATGTCATTGCACATTAAGGCACCCAAACAAGAGACGAGTTGACAATGAGACTAAATTGGGTTATTTGTAGTGAAATTTTAAAATCTCAAAAGGTATATTAATTATCGAAACAAATAAGCTTCATAATTTCAGTATTATTGAGTCTGCAATGTATAAATCACAAAAAAATTGAAACAAAACACTAGAAAAGCAACAGATTGAAATGTGTATATACTCCAACAAAACTCACATTAATAGGCTCTCAATATGGAGCACAAGACCACCTCTGTGTAAGATGATGGCAAGGCCTAAGGAAGCTTTACTATTGGAAAAAATAGTCTGGTGGCTAAAGATATACACTGCCTATTCCATGCCTCTTTAGATTCTTGCTACCAAAGCACACCTTGAGCAATGAGAACACTATTTTTAAGAGTCTGGTCACAAGGAGCAAGGTATAATTACCATAGAAACACCCTACCATTTTTAGAGAAACCAAATCTTACAAGCTGAATTACAAGGATGATGAAGACCAAAATGTAAGGATGATGATAATTTTGCTATAAAATCTTTCAAAGTGTGGGTTTTCATTACTTATGGTTGGGTGATTTTCTTACCAGGTTCGTGCAACACAGACATGTATGCCCCGCCTATCAAGATGGTGGGAAAAAGGAGTGACATCAAATATGGTAGAAGTTCATTCAGCCCATGAATTGATTGGTTCTCTTCCAATTGCTGGAGACAAGCTTGTTGTTTTAGATTTCTACGCTCCTGGTTATGGTGCCTGCAGATCTGTCCATCCTAAGGTATGTTGGAGGATTGAATAATTAACCAGTTTGTAATATTGTTCTATCAAAACGTTAATTTTTGAAGTAACTATTTTAGTTGTTCCTGGTGAAACATGCCTTTTGATGTATTCCATTCAAAAAACTTTCGAATGGGTTTCTCCTCTCTTTCCTGGAGACAATGTTCTCTGAAATATATTGTTTGAGCTGACAAAGTCTATGTCTCCTTAGCAGGCCCCATGTTCTCACCATGGTTGTGCTCCTTCAGTTTTTATTTTATGGTCTATTATGGTTTTGCTTAGGGGGCCTGAGATACTTGGGGTACTCGTTAGATCGTTCTCTTATTGTATTAAAAGAGTCTCTGCATCTATCCAGCTGTGAGCCGAATTCACATTGAAAACCTTCTTAAAGAGTGTGTCTGCTTCACAAATTGTGAAACCTGTAGATATGAGTTATGGAAATATTTTGAAAATCTCTAAACAGGTCCCAGATCCTTTGGTTCCAATTGGAAAGGTCCAGATTGCATCTTTGATGAGAAACTGGATTATCCTTGTAAGCATAATGATTCTCCTTATAACAATGTCATAACCACTAGGCATACTGATCGTATAGATATCTTCTTGTTACAAATGTTTACCATGAGTTTTATGATGAACTTATATGGTATCTCTCACTCAATGTTGCAATATAACTAAATTTAGTTGGTCCAAACAAAAATGCTGGATCTATTTCATCATAACAACAATAATTTTTCATTGTTCAGTTACATGATTCTTACCTAACATGTGCTTTGATAAGCTTCAGGTCATGCTCTCTTTGGCAGTCACATAAATACTTGTATTTAATAAATTTTTTGCAACATGAATTTTGAGTTCGTACTCAATGGTGCTAACCATTATCATTGCAAATAAATATTACAGTAGTTCTGTCACTCTTGTCTTTATGCTCATATGTATGAGATGACATGGGTATATTACCTTGCTTGTTCTGTGATGGAATTCGTATGCAGGGTGCAGAGATTCCCTGCACAGAGATGTTTGGCACATTTTCATTAGTAGTGGGAGCCACGGTATGTGCAATTTCTTCACTTGAGCTGTTGGTATTAGATTTGGAACTAAATATTCAAAAAATAATTACTCCAAATGTGCTTTTATAGGTTGGAATGGAATACTGGGCTCGCTGGGCTCACCGAGCTCTCTGGCATGCTTCGCTGTGGCATATGCATGAGGTATAACTACAGTTTACAGAAAGGTGGACCAAGAATTACTTTAAAAAAAAAAACAATCCAGCTGTAACATAGCAGATATGTTTTGCACTATGCATTCCCCTTTTGTTCCATTGATTACAGGACTGTTGAGATGTTAGTTTTAGATTGTAATTAACAATCCATTTTCTTTGGGCAGTCTCATCACAGGCCAAGGGAGGGACCTTTTGAGTTGAATGACGTGTATACCATTATCAACGCTGGTCCGGCCATTGCATTACTGGCTTATGGATTCTTTAACAAAGGCTTTGTGCCAGGCCTTTCTTTTGGTGCTGTAAGTACCAGCCTTTGTTTTGACTGTTGCTACCATTGAAATTCACAGAAGTACTAAATTGACAGTATTCTTTAAAGAATGATGTGATCACTGTAAATTTAAACCAAGTTTGAGTTAACAGCTATGTCAAGGTGATTTTCAATAGCAGTATGTTAGTCACTCTATTATCAACCTACCGTGCATTTTGAAAAATTCCTCAGGGGCTTGGTATCACCGTTTTTGGGATGGCATATATGTTTGTCCACGATGGTCTTGTTCATCGCCGCTTTCCTGTTGGGCCTATTGTTGATGTTCCATATCTTCTTAAGGTAGCAGTTGCACGTCAGGTTTGTTCCTAATTTCCTTATCATAGCTCTATAGATCGCTTCATTTATCTGTAAGTTAGGCATATATTTCTTTCCAGTAAGTAGTGGATCTCATACATATTTGTTTAAATGCCACTGCAGCTTCATCATGCAGACAAGTTTAATGGTGTACCATATGGTCTTTTCCTTGGACCAAAAGTGAGTTTGCTTCTTCCCTTATAACTGTTTGTATCTTTGTATTTCAAATGTGTTTGAGTTATTCATGCGTGGTCTTAGGTGAATATGTACTGATAGTTTATAGATTTTTGAGTTTCACAGGAACTGGAAGAGGTTGGAGGCCGTGAAGAGCTATAGAAATTGTATAATAGTAAAATAAAGGGCCTCCAAAAGCTTCAGTGAAGCTCTGACTTTCCTTATTGTGTTATTTGGCACAAATTTTCCCATTTTATATCTACGCTCATAGGCAACTCCATTTTGCTTGAGAGCTAAATTTGTACACACTATGAGAGTAATCTTTGGCATGCAAATTAGTATTTGAGACAAGAGTCTTAAAAAAATAGGGGAATTTATGTTGTCAAAGGGGATCCTTAACATAAGGGTAGGTTAGAGCAATCCTAATCATCTAGCTCATGGAGAAGAGAAAAGTTTGCAGGGCTGGTAAACTTTGGTTGAACAAGCAATAACCAGTTTTGAAATAATGCCAGTGTATTACTAATGAGGATTTTTGTTGTAAATAACCTTTTTAAAATCAAATCACACATAAGAAGAAAACGTTGCAGCCTATTTGGAAAGGACTTTTGGCTATTTATGTATCAGAAACAAGGGTAGCAGATCAAACCATTCATTATGCTTGGTTTTTGAAATTAGCAATAAGTTCATAAATTATATTCATCATGAAATCAAGTCATTGATATCAAAGATGACAGACAAGAATTAGATTGATGAAATATTTATGTCCATACTCGGTTTCATGAAGACCAAAAAAATTGCTTTTATTTTGGATATTGGCATGTATGGTTCACATGTTAGAATTTTTACCCCAAAATTTCGAAAAGGTGCTTTTGAGGGACCATAGATGATCTTGGAAAGATGGTACTATATCGTTCTCTTTATCTAATATAAACTATGTTCACCCTTTCTTGTGGTTACTCCTCCTCCAAGCAACTCTTTCTTTTGCATCTCTTAAATTCAAATTCTCAACTATGTTAGTTGCTGCATAGCAGTGTATATATTTGATTCTATTGACATCACAATGCAAGACTGTTCCAACAATTACAGTGACCATATTCCTACATCTATTGGAAGACATCATGGAAGGATTGTTTTCCGGATGTGACATCTTGACAAGAGAATATATCTGTAAATTGTTCTGCAAAATCTAAATTCATCAATATTCATATGAATAAAAGCGAATGATGAACATCGCCAGAGCTGAACTATGGGTATGTATGTTTATAATTTTTGTACATATAATGTATGAAGAAAGATTTATATCAGAATCACCATGCCATCCCATCTTGTATCTGTATTGAAGGAAGTCAGCTTTAATGTCATTATTTTGTAAGACCTAACAAAGGGAGGGAAATTTATAAAAAATATTTGTGGAGTTTCACGGCCTGTAACCTTTGCCTTTATCTATTCTCACTACAGTACTTTACTGTAATTTAGTATAGCATGCACCATAGTATTTTGACTTTTCATATATTCTCAATACTTTCTCTCTTTCTCTTTCTCTTTATAAATTGTCAGTGGTGAACATTATGCATATTTCACAAAAAAATATTGAACATTGAGGTGATAGGTTTTCTGTTTAGAGCATTTTGATAAGTTAGAACATTACACATTTGCAGAGATACATTTTGCCTAACATCGATACTAATGTTTTCAAGTTCTAAAATATCAAACAATTAGGGCCAAGTGGAGGAAGCCTTTGGAATGGAGGGATTTTACATACTGAGTTTCATATCCCCTTTCGGCGTTCCGTTACACCTCCTGGTGCAATTGCTAGTGTATGTTATACTTTGAATCTAGTACAAATTTCAGGATTTTTCATAATTACAGACTCGAATTAGCTGGAAATTTTAAAACTTCTTATCTTGAAGACCTATACATTTGTTTTTGCAGATCTTGAGACTTCATACCAAAATTGCAGACCTTAGGCTGAGCTCAATTTTGGGGTAGTTCAGAAAAATTATAAAAGTTATCTCTTGCAAAATAGCGGATCTCAGTCACAACAGGAAGCTGGTCTTGAAGAAGTATTTGAGCAGGAAATTTGGTCTCTTATTGAGCTCTTTTATTTGCAGACCTCAAACCTCAAATTGTTACAGATTTTGGGCTAGTTGTTGCATACATTGCGTCAAGGATTTTGGATTTGTGCATTGTTTGGAGATCCTCTTAATAGATCTATTTTTTTTAGTAGCCTTACCTTCAACAAGAAGAAGACCTTATTTGGAAGAAGACATTGGGCTTGGTTGAAAATAGAGTTTGGTTCTTCTTGAAGCAGACTTCAACTCATGTTTATTAAAGATATTCCTTGCATTATTGCTAATCTGTGGATAAAAACATTATTAAAGGATTGCTAAAACAAAGGAGCAAGTAACCCTTATTGAAGACCTTATTGAATATATTGTTGGAGCAACTTCTAGTAAACTTGTTGTGAAGATCTTGAGGACATTTTTGGAGCAACATTGTTGAAGCTGATGGTATAACATTGTTGGAGACGATCTTGAAGGGCCTTGAAGTGAAGCTTTTGGAGCAACTATTGAAAAATCCTTAGAGCATTTAAGTAAGGCACTGTCTATCTTCCATCACCTTTTTCCTTTCAATATCCTTTAACTGATTTTGTTGATATTTAATGTTTGAAATCACGTTATAATTCCTTAATTATATGTGTTTGGGGACTTTCCCTTTGAAATTACCCAAAAATACCCTGGCAATTTTATCTCCGGGATGCATGTCTGACCCTATTGTTCAATATTTTGATTGATAGTAGTAAACGTAGAGAGTTAGGGGGCTCTTGATTTGGTTTGGTTGGGCCATTAGATCCCTAACATCTACTAGGGATAACCCCCCTTGAGTTGGAGGAGAGCTAGCCCGAAGTGAAAAGAGGCTGGTGAGGTGACAATGGGGCTATTGAATTACACATGGTATCACACTTTAGCTTTAGGACTTTATCCCGAGAAGTGCGAGATTTTGCTATATCAATTCTCAAATTGTTTACAACACTATTTTTAAGAACTATTGATGCAGGAGCATCAAGGGCATTTTTTATTTGTAAATATGTTAGAAAAGGGGGTGTGACAATTTTTAAATATTTTATTAATTAATTTGTTATTTTAAATAAAATAGGAGAAAGTGAGGATTTTGTAAATATCCTTTTATTAATTAAAAGGATATGAGAGAATTTGGTTAGTTAAGGATATAAAGGGATAAGATTCTAGATAATAGGATTTGTTGAGATATTTTAGTGGTATTGAGATATTAAGGGGATTGAGCATTTAATTAGATCATTTTCAAATTTGTATAAATTCATCAAGCCTCAAAGGCATAGTGGGGGATAGAGAGTGTGAGTGAGTGTGAGAAGTGAGCAAGGGTTCTCCTTGGAAGCCTTCGGGCAGTTTGTAGAGGGCCTAAATGTTGAATATCCAGCCAAAGAACAAGAGTTGTAAGTCATTGTTTTGTTTCAGATTATATATTGATTGAATTATGCACATGTGAATTGGATGATTGATAAATTAGTTTTGATCTTCATTGGACCGATGCTATTAAAGTTGTTGGAATTGTTCCCATATTTAAAGAGCTCATAACTTGCTGTATCGATTATTGAATGATCGACTTCATAGAAGGAAAATTAAAAATCGTTGGAATGAATTTGCTGATACAAGGGTATATAATTTGCTGTATCGATCACTGGAGTGATCGATCTCATATAAGAAAATTCAATCGAATTTCATATTATGAAATTGAAGTGGTAGATGACATTGATTGATTGGCATTACAGGGATTGAAGTTAAGAAAGTGCATTGAGTACATATCTGAGGAAGTAAATGAGTCTGCGCAAATAACAAATTCATCCATAAATGAATAGCAGTACACAAGGAGCGACGGAGAATTAATGATTTAATTTTCTGGAATGCATAGGTTAGATGCGTTACTGTAACACCGTGGCATACAAAAATCTGTTATAATTATCAAATACTATGCAGCTACAGGAGAACAGCAAGTTCTGGAATTTAGATCGCGTCCATAAGTGATTAAGGAATGCGGATCAAGGAGGAAGTAGCAGTCCAATTAAATGAAGGTAATGTACAGAGTTTGGTTTAAAACTTTATCTATTTTGATAACAGTGAAATGATATGCCATAGGTGCGGTCCAGCAATTGAAGGTTTGAAATGAAACGATGGAAGTCAAAGCACAGAAATCAAATGCGTACTTTCCAAAGGAGAAATCGATGGCATAAAACGATTTTGATGTGTGAAATCAAAGGCAAAATTGTGTAATAAATAGTCGTGGAATGGAATCCACTCATGATCAAAGGCGCAGAGATACATGTAAGTGAAATAACGTTTGATTGAATTAAATAGATACGTATTGGTTCAACACGCTATTAACGTGGATGCTGAATGCAGAAACGATGAAGTTCCCACACCATTTAGTGAGAATAATAAAAGTGCAAAGAGTCAGAGTTTGTGTGCGTGTTTGAAGAACGAATCAGGTTCTTGATCAAAGCAGCCTTGTAAAGCTGAAGAGAGAATGCATTCAGAAATTATAATTTGCCAGATTACTAAAGGTGGAGGCACAATGATTATCCTTTGTGGAAATGACAGGTATGAAATTGGGATTAAATTGCTATCAAAATCTTTTATGGAGAGTGCTGTCATGCGCTTGGTGAAAGGCGCACATATAGGTTTGCAAATCTGAATCCAAACAGTGGTATAATTTTCCAATTGAGTTTAAGATCATGTACAGAGATATAAGTTGTTAAAGGCACACTCTTTAATAAAATTCAAGTCATATATGAATGATGTTTATTTGGTTGGATATATATGAGCACTCAAATGGTTGAGTCATTGGGTTGAATTAAAAGTTTGGGAATTTGGGTTGAATCCAAGTCGGGTTGATTAGAATGAAATTGTGAGTTATGATATGTTGAAAAGTTTCAGCATGCAAATGGTATAGTTGTGAATTTGGCAGGAATTTAAAAGAGGAAGCTTCTACATGAAGTTTCTAATTTTGGATTGAAAAGTTGAGATTGCCAGATTTGAGTTTTATTGGGGCAATAGTTGAGATGCATTCTTATATGCATGGATAATGAAGATCCTGGGTATTGCAGGCCCTGCTTGCATCATTTTTGGTCTCAGAGCCGGAATGCTCTGTTGAAATGTTTATTTTCTGAATGATGACAAGAAGGTTTTGTTGAACTGAAATGTGTTTTTGAATGTGTGTTGAATGACTAAAAGGAAGATCAGATTTTTAAATCTGATATGCAAGCTACACAATTGCAGCGAACATGATTGCAGAAGTGAAAGGGGACAAGATCATGCAAGATATTACAGGTGAGATGATTTTCTGAATTGAAATTTGTGATTGAAGTTTATGGTTGCAGAGAAGATGATGGCAGTGAACCTAGCATTCAGTTAAAGGCTGGATAAGGAGGACAATTGCAGTGTCCTGAAGAAGAAGGTGAGTTGAAGAAAGAGATAGCCTAGAGAGTGAGTAGAGGAGAGTGCTCAAAGGGTTCCAGAGGCAGTGAACCAAGTACTTACCAAAAGACTGAGTGAGGAGAGCTTGGTGAGGTAAGGGGCAGCAAGGGAGATTACTGTCGAAGAGGCTAGTGCAACTCGTGATGAGTGAGAAAATCATGGAGAAGATGATCATGGAGGATCAGAGAAGAGGTTTAGAGGAATGCCACAGAGGTAAGATGACTGATGAAGTCAGAGAAAGAGAGATTGCAGTAATGAAAGTGCAATTGCAGGTACTAGAAGAATGGCTGCAAGAGCAGGAAGATCAAAATAGAAAATGGATCTTTCCACTGAAGGGAAAGAGAGTGATTTGGCGACAATTGCAGGTAAAGTTGAGGCAAATTGTGATTGCCTTATTGAAAAGGGAACTTAGAGTTCTTGAACCAGAGTTGGAATTTGAAGGTTCCACATGCAAATTTGTTCAGAGGGGAGTACTTGAGGAAGCAGTCAAGACTGAAAAGTCTTGTGGTTTTAAAACTAATGAGTTGTGTATGTTTGCAGGTACAGTACAGGGAGATGAGGAAGCTTTAGAGTTTGTTCAAGAAGGGTTGAATCTGAAGACTGTTCATATCGATGCTGAGATAGCAAGATCTCAAAAGGGAATGAAGACAGAGGAAGCAGAAAATGATGCTTTTGCTGTTACGGTACAAGAGAAAATTCTTGTGAATGCTGAAGAAGAGAAGCAGTCTGAAGCGCAGATAAGGGAAGTAACAGCTGATACTGTTGAACATTTTATGCAAACTGAAAGTTTATGTATGAATGCAGGTGATGATGATATGCTTCAGCAATGCTACAGAGAAATTGCATTGTTTGGAATCACTACTACATTTGGCAGAAATTCCAACACCTGTTTCCGACGCTTTTGACCAAATGTCGGAAATTTTCCCAAATTTTTTCCATCTCGCCCGAAACCGTCGCTATACCAACGTCTATAGAAAAGTATCGCAATACCGACACTTAAACTAGTGTCGCAATTACGACGTTTAAAGGAAGACGTCGCAATTGCGACACCATGGCCCAAAGCGTCGCTATTGAGACGACTCTAAACGTCGCAACTGCGACACAATGTCTAGGTGTCGCCATTGCGACGTTTGGAAGCACGTCCTAATAGCGACGCCTTTTCCGTCGTCGGTATAGCGACAGTTATTTTCGCGCTACATAAAAATACCAAACTTATATGGGCCCTACATAAAAATTCGAAACTTATATGCGCGCTACATAAAAATGTTTCGTATTTGTCGCAATAGCTACGTTTGATATCACGCGGGCATTCGCTCTCTGCTCTTGCAGAACAACATTTGCCCTCAGCATTCGCGCTCAGCTCTTGCAGAACACCATTTGCCCTCAGCATTCGCCCTCAGCGTTCGCCCTCAGCTCTTGCAGAACAGCATTCGCCCTCGGCTCTTGCAAAATGGTAAGTTCTTACTGCAGGCCCTTCCTCCTATAGTAGGGTTGACTCTATTTGGGTTTTTTTGGTCAATTCCATTGGATTTTGTTAGGCTGTAGGGTTCTCTGCAGATGTCAAGAGTCAAGATTCAATACCCTCTATTATCTTCATCACCCAATACAAGATTTAAATTTTTCCCAAAGAAACGCTTATTAATTTGGCAGCCATTATTTCTCCCTGCTTTAAAAACCCTACATTTAAATGAAAACAAGCATTGCATTTCAACTACAAAAATATATTAGTGTTCAAATATACATGTGTGCTACATTAACGTCTGATGTCACGCGCGCATTCGCCCTCCGCTCTTGCAGAACACCATTCGCCCTCAGCATTCGCCCTCAGCTCTTGCAGAACAGCATTAGCCTTCAGCATTCGCCCTGAGCTCTTGCAGAACAGCATTCGCCCTCGGCATTCGCCCCGAGCTCTCTGCGGAGAACGACGTCGCCCTGGATTCGCCTGAGCTCTTTCAAAACGGCATTCGCCCTACGTCGCCCTCGGCTCTTGCAGGTAGCCTTTGCACTCGGCATTACGCCCTCGGCGTTCGCCTCGGCTCTTGCGGAACAACATTCTCCTGGCGTTGCAGCCCTCAGCTCTTG
>JAXQQM020080094.1:0-16852 GCA_034641835.2 Pinus albicaulis | reverse complement strand
TATATGCAGGTGATCCACATCCTGAAGCTCATCCTTAGGAACTAATAGCTCCTCCTCTGCATGCAAGTGTGGCTCCCTCTCAAGCGAATACTTCATGGCTTTCTCCTCCTGAAATTTGATATCCCGTCGCACCACAGTCTTGCGACTGTCTGGCAAATACACACGATAGTTGTGGGGCGTATCAGTGTACCCCACAAATATCCCAACCTCTGCAGTCGGCTCCAGCTTCTTCCTGGCATCCTTCGTCACATGAATGTAAACAGGTGAACCAAATATCCTCAAATGGGAAATATCAGGCTTCTTACCAGAAAACGCCTCCTCGGGTGTACTCATGCCAAGTATCTTGTGAGGACAACAGTTCTGCACATATACTGCAGTATTGCATGCCTTCGCCCACAAGTGAATGGGTAGGCCCTGATCATGCAACATCACCTGTGCAACACCCACGATCGTTCTGTTCTTCCGCTCAGCAACCCCGTTCTGTTGTGGATTATGAGGTGCTATGAGCTCTCTTTGAATTCCTTCTGTGCTGCAAAAGTCCTTGAATTCTCCAGAGATGAATTCACCACCATTGTTGCTCCTAAGAGCCTTCACCTACTTCCCCGATTCTTTCTCAACCAGTGCCTTGAACTCACAAAAATTTGAGTATGTCTCGCTCTTCTTTTGCATGAAGAAGATTCAGCACTTCCTAGAAAAATCATCAACAAAGATCACATAGTACTTGTGCTTTGCTGTCGAAGCTACTGAGAAAGGTCCACACATGTCTGTGTGAATTCTCTCAAGGATCGTCGTGGCGTGAATATCCTTCTCGTGAAAGTTGGCTTTCACAAATTTTCCCAAGGTACATCCCTTGCACTGATCTGACTATGCAAGAGTACCCTTAGGAAACCTAGTAGAAATCTGCTGCAGTATATTCAAAGCTCCATGGTGAAGGTGGCCCAATCTCCAGTGCCACAGCTTGCCATCATCCCGGCTCACCACTCCTTCTACCTTGCCTACAATTGTTGCGCAGCCATCTACCTACAATTGATAAAGGTTCTTAACTCGAACCCCTATCCTCCGAGTTTCACCAGTTGCCTTGTTGTGCGAGAAAGCCTTTCCCTCGCTAAAGACAACATCATATCCCTTGTCTTCCTAACATCGCCACAAAGATAAGATTCTTCTTCAATCCTGGAACATTCACTTCCTTCAATCGAAGGGTTTACCAGACTCCTCTCGAAAGTAAATGCCAGATCTGGGTTGCTTGTATCTACTATCATCACCCATCTCGATGTGCACTCCAAGATCTTTCTCATCCAGATCAGTAAACAAATCTTTGTCTCCGGTCATATGAAAAGACGCACCACTGTCAAGAAACCACACTGAACCCATCACACTTGAGACCAAGCATGCGATTAGCGAAAAATCCAGCTCAAACTGCGAGGCTAAGGCCTCTCGATCTGTAGATCCAGCAACCTGCTTATTTTTCTTCTTCTGTGGACAACTAGTGGCGTAATGTCCGTGTTGGTGACAGTGAAAGCACTTCACCTTGGACATGTCCTGCTTCTTGCCTTTCGCACCGGATTGAGAAGCATGCTTCTTGCTCTTCCCCTTCTTTGCTTTGGCAGCCAAAGCACAATTTTCTTCATCAGAGTTCTTTGATGAAGATATGTCCCTGGTACTTTGCCTTATCTCCTCTTGCACAAGATCTGACCAAAGTCGCTCCCATCCTGGCAATTTATCCCAACCATTGACAGAGTCCTGATAGGAATGCCAACTCTTCGGAAGCCCAAGGAGAGCCAAGCTCACCAAGTCCTCATCATCAAAAGTAACCCCCACACTTCCCAGCTCATCCCTGCATTGGATGAACTTCGTGAGGTACTTGGGCATACTGTCGCCTTTCTCCATTTTTATGTTTATGAGTTTATCCTTGAGCGCCAACTTCCTCTGATCGCTCTTGCTTTGGAATAAATCTGTCAAAGATTTCCACATCAAGAATGGAGAAGCCTTACCATGAAGGCTGGATACTATGTGATCCTTCACACCTTCCAACAGAATCCTTCGACACTTTGTTGTCTTCTTTTGCCATGCGTCAAGTACGGCAACATCACTAGAAGTAGGCTTTGGAATTTTTGCATCTATGAACTCCTTCAACCCATTGTCATCCAGCACCGCCTCCATCCTGTCCTTCCATGCAATATAATTTGAGCTGCCCTCAAGGGCATACTCCAATCGCAATCTGTTGAAAGACATCTCAACTTCGACACCAAGAAAACACTGCTGCAAATTTGAATTCCACCAGCACAAAACTCAACCGCTTCAATGTTCTGCAATTGCTCCAATGATTAATATCGCTCTGATACCATGTAGAAATTTGAATAAATGTTAAATTATTCACCGAGATTATCCTGATCACACACTATTTGAGCTTCATGCATAATACATAACCTCTTCTACTATTGATCATTAATTGCGAAAATATAAACAATCGCATGCGCACATCAAAACCATAAACAATCACACATATAAACACAGTATTTATGGGAAAGCTTAAAGCTGAAAACCCGCCTATATGTATATTATATGTCATAGAGATCATGTAACAATCATTGTACAAAGCTCCTCCTACCAAGACAACCTCCAATTGCTACACACTAATCAAGCTAGATCTAGCAAAACACATGCTCCAATCTCTGCCACCTGATAGCTTGCCTCTATTGCGTAATAAATGTTGTAGAATGGCTCATAAATAACTTCAAACCACCTGGATTGTACTGTGAAATCCTCATTGGCTTCTCCAATCACTGGTTGTTGCAAATCATGCAACAGTATAGTCACAAATGATAGTCACACTGCTCTTTCGCCTATCTCTTCACTGGTCTCCACTGAAACTGTCCATGCACTGAAGTTAACTGATGTATTCTTTAGTTGATTAAGGATTTTATAATTAGTGAATTAATTAATAATTAATTCAAACCACTCTCACTAGTGTATCAATCAGTTAGACTAGATACAACTAGCTCAACTATGTTTAGATTATTTAAACTGAACACAACTCCATTAACTCCTCAATCAACTCCACCAAACTCTGTCACATGAGTTCTAACTGAAGTATCCATGCAATAGCTCCAATTAACCATTAGGAATAGCATAATTCCTTCTGTCAGCTCCTGTGCCACATCTGTGCACTTAACTAAAGTGCTCCAAGAGAATAAGATAATGTTTATAGTCCAAATATTATTAAGAGATAATAATATTCGACATATCTATTTTTAGACCGGCAATCTAAAAATAGATTCTGCCCAATATGTCTAAAAATATAAGTCCATCTATTTTTCCCTACTTGACCAACCATCCAAAAATAGCATCCTGAAACTCATAGAACATGATCCATATGTCTAAAAATAGACATAGTCTAAAAATAGACTTTGCACCAAAAATAGCCTGCGGTCCCACTTAGTGAAGGCGACTTCTTTCCACTAAGCTCATCATCTTGTTGCAATCTCAACAAAGCCCAAGCTGGTGAAGTCATTGTCAATCCTAGTGTACCAAGCATGAGTTGCTTGTTTAAGTCCATACAACACTCCCTTGAGTCTACACACATGTGACTCTCTATCTACGGTCTCAAAACCTTCTGGTTTCTCAATGTACACCTCTTCCTCAATCACTTTGTTGAGGAAGGTTGTCTTTACATCCATCTGATGTATCTCCTATCCCATCTATGCTAAAATTTTAAGGATAGATATGATTGAAGAGTACCTTGCAACTAGAGAAAATATCTCATCATAATCAATTCCCTCCACCTGAGAGAATCCTCTGGCCACAAATATGGCATTTTGTTTCTCCACACTCCCATCTGCTACTGCTTTACCTTGTATATCCACCTGGATCCTACAACTGACTTACCCTTTGATCTTGGGACAACTCCCCATGCCTTATTTCTAATTATGGAGTCATAATCCTCTACCATGGCATCAACCCAAAATGGTTTTTGCACTGCTTCCTCGAATGAGGATGGCTCTATCTCTAAACTCTCACTCATAAGAGACATGTAGTGAGTGTATCACTTTGTGGACCTTATATTCCTGCGTTGTGATGTGGGTGCTCCCACATTCTCTTTAACATCAAGCACCAAATTTTCAGCCTCTTTGGTGCACTTTCTTATGTATTTGGATGTCTCTGCATGAGTGGGTGATTCCACTCTTTGTTCCTCTGCTTGTGGTTGCTCCACATATTGAGGTTCTTGTTTTGGAGCTAAGGTCTCCTCAACTACATGCAATTGAAGCTCCCTCTCAAGGAAAATTCGCATGGACTTCTCTTCACCAAATTTCACATCTCTTCTGACCACTGTCATCCTGTGTGATGCCAAGTACACCCGATATTTGTGAGATGTATCGATGTACCCCACAAATATTCCCAACTCAATTGTTTCCTGGAATATTTGGTTACATGGCAATAAAATGATGAACCAAAAAATTTAAAGTGTGCCACATCTAGTTTCTTACTTGAAAAATCTTCCTCTTGTGTACTCATCCCAAGAATGTAATGGGGACCTATGTTCTGCACAAATATTGTTGTGTTTCATGCTTTAGCCCACAAGTGCAATGGTAGGCCCTAATAATGCAACATCGCTCATGTTTCTCCGACAATAGTTATGTTCTTCCTTTCTGCAACCCCAATTTGTTGTGGGTTATGAGGTGCTATCAATTCCTGTCGAATTCCTTCTGAAGCACAAAATTTTTTGAATTCATTCGAGACATATTCTCCACCATTTTCGCCCTTGAGATGCTTCACCTTCTTCCCTATATATTTCTCGACAAGTGCTTTGAACTCACAAAATTTTGAGAATGTCTGATATTTCTTTTGCATGAATAATATCTAGCACTTGCATGAAAAATCATCTACAAAAATCACATAATACCTATGTTTTGTTCTAGAGTCCATCGAGAACGGTCCACACACATCTGAGTGAACTCTTTCAAGGATCGCCTTTGCTCGAATATCCTTATCATGAAAGGTGGGTTTGGTGTACTTACCCAATGTACACCCTTTTCATGTATCTCGTTGTTCAAGTGCACCCTTGGGAAGTTATGTAGAAATCTGCTACATGATCTTCAAAGCGCCATGGTGCAAATGGCCCAACATTCTATGCTATAACTCACCAATTTCATGGCTTTGCACCTTCTCTACATTCATGCTCAAGGAATCACAGGCTTATACATCCAATTTGTAGAGGTTATTTAGCCTAAACCCATTCTTCTTCACCTATCCCTTCCTTTTGTGATGAAGTAACATCTTTCCTTTGCTAAACATCACATCATAGTCACATAATTCCAACCATTAGGGTAATTTTGAGGTCTAAAATGGGACTCCTAAGGAAATTGTAAAATAATAGTGGAAATAATAAAATAATATTAGATTACATCATCAAATTTTAGAGGGAAAAAATTAAAAAACTACTTTTTCAACTTATCTCCCTTTGGGTATACCTAAATTTCGAGTGGGAACAATCGTTGGATGTAGGATTTGATTCCTCATCCAAGGAGTACCCATGTTGCATACTTTCGATGGAACCTGCTACCCAAAAAATGAGAAATACATGAAATGTTATTGCAATCATGCTTTATCATTTATTTCTCATTTTTCATGTAGTAGGGTCCATTGAAAGTATGAAACATGGGTACTCCTTGGATGAGGAATTAAATTTTGCATCTAATGAGTAGTCCCGCTCGAAATTTGAGTAAAACCTTAGGGAGATAAGTTTAAATGCAAGTTGAAAAGTTGTTTTATTATTTTATTATCTTTTAATATTTGTAATTTTTAACCCAAAAAAGCGTGAATCATCCCCCATGGTTGACATCATCATCTTGAATCCTATTGGTTCTTATAAAGTTTATTTTGGTTGTACATTTTTCTTAGGAGTCACCTCTAAAGTTCTCTAATGATGGCAATTGAAACTAAATTATTCTTTAAACCAAGAACATACATGACATATTTTAATGTGAGAGGAGTACGATTCTCCCTTTGAAAGGTAACAATACCTATGTTAGTCGTGATATACCTCTCGTCATCTCCCATCTCGATCTGCATCTAGAGATCCTTCTCCTCCAAGTTGCTGAAGAATTATTCGTTACTAGTCATATGGAATGAAGCTCCATTATCCAGGCACCACACAGAACCCATCACTAATGACACCATTCATGCGATAAGAGTGAAATCCAACTCGAATTATGAAGAAAATGCTTCACTTTCCACTCCTCCTAAGGGATTCTTGCCAAAATTCTTGTGCAGACACTTTATGTCATAGTACCCAAGCTCATGACAATGAAAACATTTAATCTTCGACAAGTCCTTATTCTTGCCTTCTTGACTAGAATATAATTTGGAATGGGAGGCATTACCTCTCCATTTATTTTCATTTCCAACCAAGGCACAATTATCCTCATCATGAATATTTTATGAGGTTCCATCTCTGGTATTTTGTCGAATCTCTTCTTGTACCAAGTCAGACCATAATCGTTTTGAATCAGGTAGATTCTCCCTCCCATTCACCGAATCTTAGTTGTTATGCCAGCTCTTGGGAAGGCCTAAAAGAGCTAGGCTCAGCAAATCATCCTCAAAAACTGTCACACCAACACTTCCAAGCTCATCTTGACATTGAGTGAACTTCATCAAGTATTTTGGTATTGTTTTGACCTTCTCCATCTTGATTCTTCTGAGCTTTTCCTCTAGTTCCAACTTCTTATGGTCATTGTTGTTCTGAAACAAATCTGTTAAGGTATTCCACATAGAATATGGAGTTTCCTTTCCATGGAGGTTCAAGACAATATGATATCGAACTCCTTCTAACATAATCATTCTTCGCTTTGCTACATTCTTCTTCCATGCATCAAGACTTTTAGCATATGTTGTTGTGGGCCTGGGAATATCATTGTTTATGAACTCCTTTAGCTCGTTGTCTTCCAACATTGCTTCCATCATGTCCTTCGAAGCTATTTAATTCGAACTAACCTCAAGGGAATATTTGAGGGTTGATCCACAGAAATACATCATGATTATGCTGCTGGTCTTGAAGAGTAGATCTGCAAATTTGATTCACCTAGTCAAAACAAACTTGTATTTTTCTCTTCTATAGTGATTCCTGCTCTGATACCATGTAAAAAATCCACATAGATTCAACTGATATTTTAATATTCTAAAACAAAATACTTGAATCTATTCTACAAATTGTAGAAACCAATTACGATCACATAAACACTTGAACAAGAAAGAGAAAGAATTTCAATCGCACAACACAAATATTTATCTGGGGAAAGTCTCAGCTAAAAAACCTTGCAATATGTATATTTAATAAGTCAAGAATATGAAAAAATACAATGCTTTTCTCAGGCTTGAGAACTCTCTACACTATCTTTGACTATATCACTCTATCCCAAGCAAGTTTGGTCCATTACTTAACTAATTTTTGGCCTCTAGATGCCTTGCCTTGCTTGCAAAATCGCTATGGAAATTGAGCCCCTATTAATTAGGAAATTCCCATTTAATTATTTCGCAATACATATAAGGCCTTATGCTAACCTCGTGCATGAAAAGTATAATTTTATAATTATACAACCGATAGTACACTTCCCTATAAATCCAATCTCAATTGGGTATTCCTCATAATTGAAATGAAACAACTGTTTATAATGAATTATTAGTTATTTGATTGATCAATTCATGTGAATTAAATCATACTTAATTCAATGGACCTCTCACTAGCTCCTCCATCAATTACAACTAGTTAAACTAATTTTAACTCAAATAATTAAGTTAAATAATTACAACTCAAAATAAATTGTAACTAGACTGCCTAAAACTTAGAGGGGACTCTACATGCCTCTAGTTTGACCTTCAACATGAATTGACTGAGCTAACTAAGTCTTCCTTAGTTAACTCATACAAACTGTGTTGTGTTGTGGAATTACAATTTCCTTCAAATTTAATTAAGGGAAAATTAAATTAGAAGCCTCTTCTCATTGCCAATTTCAACAATCGTCACTAATGGAAGAAGAATGGAAGCATCAGACAAAGAAATATTCTTGACTAGAAAATTGGAGGAAAGATACAAATAAGAAGAGATATAATGGAGACAAAATTCTAAGATAAGTTGGTGAAAGGAAGTGAATGCAAAACCTGGTTCTTCCATCACTCTACCATTCATCATCGTTCCCACAAAAAAATTGTAAATAAGTAGGAGGATATTGAAGAAGCCCATGTTGAATTCTACATGGGTATTCTCTTTAACCCTTGGCCTCAATACAATGAATCTGTTAGCCACCTATAATATTTTGTCAAAGCAAACATGTGGCTAAATATGTTTCTGAGCCTTCAAGAGAAACATTTCCTTTGTAAATCTATCATTCTTGAAGCCTCCATGTGTCTTCTATCCTTCAAAGAATCTTTACTGTTGTTTCCATTAATGAACCCGACTGTCTATGAAAGAAACTGTTTTCAAAGGCCTCCATTTTCCCCATTTTCCCTCATTCATACTTCATTTTCCTTCATTCCCTTCATAAATTCCCTTTGGTAAGGTTTAAAACCTCATTTTTAATCTTATCGGAACCATCAAAACCCTTTGAAAAACCTTCATTTTGGCCTAAAAACCCACTTTCAGCATTTAGGCCTTAAGCCCCTTTCGGCTTTAGCCCTAGCCCCTTTTCCGCATGTGACTTCATCCTGTGACCAAGAGCTAGCCCCCATCGCTCAATCGCAATCGAGGTTTATATTTTCTTTGTTAAAACGTTTATTTCAAAACTCCGATGCGATGAGCCCTTTTCCTACTGATCCGCCGATTTGATTTGGACCGTTGAATCCACAAGAGCCAATGGTCAGGATTCAATCGCGCTTCGCTCGCAGCCCCCCTTCATTGCATCCACCGATTTGATCTGGACCGTTGAATCCACAAGAACCAACGGACAGGATTTAATCGCGCTTCGCTCGCAGCCTCCCGTCATCGCATCCGCCAATTTGATCTAGACTGTTGAATCCACAAGAACCAAAGGCCAAGATTCAATCGTGCTCCGCCCATAGTCCTTCGACATCACACCCGCCAAATCAATCCTGACCGTTGATCTACCCTCTGATCCGACTTCCAACGCTTAATCACATCACGCTCATCCCTCATGTAATCCTCCACCATCCCGACATCCGATTAAATCTCCACCGTTGATCAAGTTTGATCGGACGGTCCACATTACTTCCGCTCTTCAAACCTCGCCCTTCTCATTCTCCCCCATCGACAAATCTCGACCGTCGATCCTCACAATCCGACGGCTCACATTGACCTCAACAATGGACCCGACATACCTTTTAACCCCGCAACTTTCAACCCATCATGTTTAATCCACGCTCTTTGATCTGCTACCCCTCATTCGACGGCCATAACTGCATATCGTGCAATTTTTGCGCCTGAACGTTAACATTCCAAAATTACGTTGTATGGGAGGTTTTGAAAGATAGGTGTCATGCGATGAATGGAATAACGTTTTTTTTGGCCAAAATGTTAAACTGCTCGAACACCGCGCGATCACCACTAATGGTTTTCCGCTACACCACTCCCCCCTCCGCCATGTATTTCCTCATTTGACCCTGGCCGTCGATCTCTGAGATTGGACGGTCCTAACTTAATCTCGCCCCCATTCAATTTTTCACCTAATTCGCTCCCGAAAGAATTCATCAGTCGATCTCGACCGTTCATCATTCTAATCTGACGGCCCACATCAGATCATGACCCCAAGTCTTTTACCCTTCGTCTAATCTCGCAAATGACCCCATCGAAAGATCTCCACCGTTGATTGTTCTAATCTAATGGTCCACAACTCTCCTCCTGCCCAAAACCCCATCTGCACCTGGTTAGCTGCTCTGCCAGGATTTTCCCCCATTTTTCCACTGCGCTTACATTTTCCCTCACTGCTCCTCCATCATCCCGAGCCCTCTGAAGCAGTTTTAAGCCCCGTGCAGGTTTGATCTAATTGGTTTTTTTCATGTTCGCAGGTTTAATGGTGGTTCATGCTAATTTATCCCACAGTCACATGCAGGTGATAGAAAGGTCTAGGGTGACGATCTTGAGCCTGAATCAATGCAGAAAGGGACTAGCAGGGTGAATTCTAAGATGGATTGATGCGTCATGAACATCAATCGTACCTATAAACCCTCCAGCTTTGCAGAAACCCCGGATACCTGTATAGAAGAAGGAGCAAAGAGTATCAGAAAGAGATCAAGAATATTAGTGCATAATATTGAAGACTAAGAAGCCTAAACACAATCAAAGCCAGATCAGCAGAACGTTCCTCTCCAAAGAAGGACTAGCTACACAACCTCCTCCATTTTTCATCGAGCACCAGAACAATTATTACACTGAAAGAAGCTTTAAGAACTGTCAGAACAACAGTTATGGAAGTATGGAAGACCTCAAAGACCTTCTATCACCTTGCTTATCTCAAAAGAAAAAACATAGTACCTTGTTTAGAATGCAACAAGATGATGAGCTTAGTGAAAAGAAGTCGCCTTCACTAAGTGGGCCCGCAAGTTATTTTTGGCGCAAAGTCTATTTTTAGACATATGGATCTTGTTCTATGAGTTGCAGGATGCTATTTGTGGATGGTTGGTCAAGTCGGGAAAAATAGATGGACTTCTATTTTTAGACATACTGGGCGGAATAAATTTTTAGATTGCCAGTCTAAAAATAGAGATGTCGAATATTATTAGCTCTTAATAATATTTGGACTCTAAACATTATCTTATCCTCTCGGGGAGACCCCCCGCTATGCAGCCGATGTGGCACAATGTAGGCTCGACGTAAGGAATTGCATCTCGAGGGTTTAGTGGAGCTATTGCATGGAGACTTCAATTAGAACTCGTGTGATAGAGTTTGGTGGAGTTGATTGAGGAGTTACTTGAGCAGTGTTCATTTTAACTCAAGAACATAGTTGAGCTAGTTGTATCTAGTCTAACTCGATTGATACACTAGTGAGAGTGGTGTGAATTAATTATTAATTAATTCACTAATTATTAACTCATAAATCAACTAAAGAATACATCGCTAACTTCGGCATGGACGCTTCGTGAGACCAGTGAAGAGGTAGGTGAAAGAGCAAGTGTGACTATCGGTTGTGACTATACTGGTGCATGAGATTTGCACACACATTGATGGAGAAGCCAATGAGGATTGCGCAGTACATACTGGTGGGATTCGAACTTGGATCTCATGATTATCCATATTGGATTGCGCAGTAGAGGCAGGCTAACAGGTGGAGCAGATTGGAGCATGTGTTTTGTATGATCTGAGCTTGTGTAGTGTGTAAAAATTGGAGATTGTACTGAGAGCTTGTGAGGAGTTTGTACAATGATTGTTACATGATCTCTATCATTATAATATACAGATAGTTGGGGGTTTTCAGCTTTAAGCTTTCCCATAAATACTGTGTTTATATTTGTGATTGTTTATGGTTTTAATGTGCGCATGCGATTGTTTATATTTCCGCAATTAATGATCAATGGTAGAAGAGGTTATGTATTATGCATGAAGCTCAAATAGTGTGTGATCAGGATAATCTCGGTGAATAATTTAACAGTTATTCAAATTTCTACATGGTATTAGAGCGATATTGATCATTGGAGCAATTGCAAAACATTGAAGCGGTTGAGTTTTGTGCTGGTGGAATTCGAATTTGCAGCAGTGTTTTCTTGGTGTCGAAGTTGAGATGTCTTTCAACGGATTGCGATTGGAGTATGCCCTTGAGGGCAGCTCGAATTATATTGCATGGAAGGATAGGATGGAGGTGGTGCTAGATGAAAATGGGTTGAAGGAGTTCATAGATGCTGAAATTCCAAAGCCTACTTCTAGTGATGCTGCCGTACTTGACGCATGGCAAAAGAAGACAACAAAGTGTCGAAGGATTCTGTTGGAGGGTGTGAAGGATCACATAGTGTCCATCCTTCATGGTAAGGCTTCTCCATTCTTGATGT
Source organism: Pinus albicaulis (assembly GCA_034641835.2). NCBI lineage: Eukaryota > Viridiplantae > Streptophyta > Pinopsida > Pinales > Pinaceae > Pinus > Pinus albicaulis. The sequence goes on along the minus strand of JAXQQM020080094.1, from coordinate 4,864 downwards.
GGAAAGCCTTGACAGATTTATTCCAAAGCAAGAGCGACCAGAGGAAGTTGGCGCTCAAGGATAGACTCAGAAACATAAATATGGAGAAAGGCGACAGTATGCCCAAGTACCTCACGAAGTTCATCCAATGCAGGGATGAGCTGGGAAGTTTGGGGGTGACTGTTGATGATGAGGACTTGGTGAGCTTGGCTCTCCTTGGGCTTTCGAAGAGTTGGCATTCCTATCAGGACTCTGTCAATGGTCGAGAGAAATTGCCAGGATGGGAGCGACTTTGGTCGGATCTTGTGCAAGAGGAGATAAGGCGAAGTACCAGGGATGGATCTTCATCAAGGAACTCTGATGAAGAGAATTTCACTTTGGCTACCAAAGCAAAGAAGGGGAAGAGAAAGAAATCTTCTCATTCTGGTGCGAAAGGCAAGAAGCAGGACATGTCCAAGGTGAAGTGCTTTCACTGTCACCAACACGGACATTATGCCACAAATTGTCCGCAGAAGAAGAAAAATAAGCAGGCTGCTGGATCTGTAGCTGGAGAGGCCTTAGCCTCGCAGTTTGAGCTGGATTTTTCGTTGATCGCATGCTTGGTCTCAAGTGTGATGGGTTCAGTGTGGTTTCTTGACAGTGGTGCATCTTTTCACATGACAGGAGATCGAGATTTGTTTACTGATCTGGATGAGAAAGATCTTGGAGTGCACATCGAGATGGGAAATGATGGTAGATATAGTGCGACCAGTATCAGTACCATTTCCTTTGAGAGGGAGTCTGGTAAACCCTTCGTATTGAAGGAAGTGATGCATGTTCCAGGATTGAAGAAGAATCTTATCTCTATGGCGATGTTAGAAGACAAGGGATATGATGTTGTCTTTAGCGAGGGAAAGGATTTCCTGCGTAGTAAGGCAACTGGTGAGACCCGGAGGATAGGGGTTCGAGTTAAGAACCTTTATCAATTGCAGGTAGATGGCTGCGCAGCAATGGCAGGCAAGGCAGAAGGAGTGGTGAGCCGAGATGATGGCGAGTTGTGGCACCAGAGATTGGGCCACCTTCACCATGGAGCTTTGAAGATACTGCAGCAGATTTCTACTGGGCTTCCTAAAGGCACTCTTGCGCAGTCAGATCAGTGCAAGGGGTGTACCTTAGGAAAATTTGTGAAAGCCACCTTTCACGAGAAGGATAGTCACGCCACGACGATCCTTGAGAGAATTCACACAGACGTGTGTGGACCTTTCTCAGCAGCTTCGACAACAAAGCACAGGTATTATGTGATATTTGTTGATGATTTTTCTCGTAAGTGCCGGATCTTCTTCATGCAGAAGAAGAGCGAGACATACTCAAAGTTCTGTGAGTTCAAGGCACTAGTTGAGAAAGAATCGGGGAAGCAGGTGAAGGCTCTAAGGAGCGACAATGGTGGTGAATTCATCTTTGGAGAATTCAAGGACTTTTGCAGCGTAGAAGGAATTCGAAGAGAGCTCATCAGACTCCTCATAACCCACAAATTAATGGGGTTGCCGAGTGGAAGAAACGTAACGATCGTGTGCCGGACAGCATGTTGCATGATCAGGGCCTTCCCATACACTTTTGGGCTGAGGCATGCAATACTGCAGTATATGTGCAGAACCGTTGTCCTCATAGGATACTTGGCATGAGTACACCCGAGGAGGCGTTTTCTGGTAAGAGGCCTGATATTTCCCATTTGAGGATTTTTGGTTCACTTGTTTACATTCATGTGACGAAGGATGCCAGGAAGAAGCTAGAGCCGACTGCAGAGGTTGGGATATTTGTGGGGTACACTGATACACCCCACAACTATCATGTGTATTTTCCAGACAGTCGCAAGACCGTTGTGCGACGGGATATCAAATTTCATGAGGAGAAACCCATGAAGTGTTCGCTTGAGAGGAAGCCACACTTGCATGCAGATGAGGAGCTATTAGTTCCTAAGAATGAGTCTCTGGATGTGGATCAGCCACAATATGAAGTTCATGGAGTGGAAGAGACCACTCATGTAGCACCAACCATCAGAGGGCGGAAGCGCACTACAGAAGCTGAGCGACTGGCTCAAGATGCAGAGAAGGTTGTAGGAGCACCTACATCACAGCGCAGACAGAGACAGTCACCTGATCGGTACACTGGATACATGGCTCTTGTGAGAAAGTGTATCATGACAGAGCCATCCTCTTTCGAGGAAGCTGTGGAGGACCCCGCATGGGTAGATGCCATGGTGGAAGAGTATGATTCGATTGTCAGAAACAGTGCATGGGAGGTTGTCCCGAGACCGGAGGGGAAATCAGTGGTGGGTTCGAGATGGATCTACAAAGTGAAGCAGGCGGCTGACGGGAGTGTGGAGAAGTACAAGGCAAGATTTGTTGCCCGAGGCTTCTCACAGATAGAGGGGATCGATTATGAGGATACCTTTGCACCTGTCGCAAGGTATTCTTCCATACGGACGATTCTTGCTCTCTCAGTGCAGATGGGGTGGCACATTCATTAGATGGATGTGAAGACTGCGTTCCTCAACGGGGTGATTGAGGAGGAGGTGTACATAGAGCAGCCCGAAGGTTTCGAGATCTTCAGCAGCGAGTCGCATGTGTGCAGGCTCAAGAGAGTGTTGTATGGGTTGAAACAAGCACCTCGTGCTTGGTACACACGGATAGACAGTTATTTCACTGGACTTGGATTATCCAAGAGTGAGGCGGATCCTAACCTATACCAGATTGTGGTGGGGGGTAAGTTGCTGATCATTGTACTTTATGTAGATGATTTGATTTTGACAGGTGATGAACTGTTGATACACTCATGCAAGGCTGATCTTGCAAAGGAGTTTGAGATGAAGGACTTGGGCCTCCTTCATTATTTCCTGGGATTGGAAATTTGGTAGCGTAGTGATGGACTATTTGTTTCTCAGGGTAAGTATGCCCGGGAGATACTGGAGAAGTTCAACATGCATGGCTGCAAGCCTGTTGATACTCCTCTTCCTGGTGGATGGAGGAAGGAGGATGCTACTTCGGCGGAGGTAGTGGATGCCACTGTTTATCGACAGTTGGTGGGGTCGCTTATGTATATGGTCAATACACGACCCGACATATGCTATGTTGTTAACCAGCTTTCACAAGCTATGGTTAAGCCTACCAAGCTCTACTGGAAGGTAGGCAAGCATGTATTGAGATATCTCAGAGGCACATCGGGATATGGATTATGGTACACAGATGGGGCTTGATGAGGTGAAGTCAAGTAGGGCTTCATTGTGATGCATTGCGGAGCCCAACAACGGACAGAAAGAGCACATCTGGAGGGATTTTCAGTATCGGGTCGACAGCAGTTTCTTGGTACAGCAGGAAGCAGAGATCCGTGGCACTCTCAGTTCAGCAGAGGCCGAGTATATGGTAGCAAGTTTGGCTGCATGCGAGGCTATATGGATGAGGAAGATCCTGGTCGGGTTGTTCGGTTCACACTTAGAGCCTACTGTGATTTATTGTGATAATCAGAGTTGCATCAAACTCTCGGTTAATCCAGTATTTCATGATAGATCTAAACAAATTGACATCTGGTATCATCATATCAGAGATTGTGTGCAGTGGAAGGTCATGTTACTTTCATACATTCCTACGGAGGATCAGGATGCTGATATCTTGACGAAGGCGCTCACCAGGAGAAAATTCGAATACCACAGAGGCAGGATAGGGGTTGCATATAATCCATATCTTGTTGAGAGGGAGTGTTGAGAATGCAACAAGATGATGGAGCTTAGTGAAATGAAGTCGCCTTCACTAAGTGGGCCCGCAGGCTATTTTTGGCGCAAAGTCTATTTTTAGACTATGTCTATTTTTAGACATATGGATCATGTTCTATGAGTTGCAGGATGCTATTTGTGGATGGTTGGTCAAGTCGGGAAAATAGATGGACTTCTATTTTTAGACATACTGGGTGGAATCTATTTTTAGATTGCCAGTCTAAAAATAGATATGTCGAATATTATTAGCTCTTAATAATATTTGGACTCTAAACATTATCTTATCCTCTTGGAGCACTTCAGTTAAGTGCACAGATGTGGCACATGCAGCTGACAGAAGGAATTACGCTATTCCCGAGGGTTTAGTGGAGCTATTGCATGGAGACTTCAGTTAGAACTCAGGTGACAGAGTTTGGTGGAGTTGATTGAGGAGTTAATGGAGTTGTGTTCAGTTTAACTCAGTTAAACATAGTTGAGCTAGTTGTATCTAGTCTAACCGATTGATACACTAGTGAGAGTGGTGTGAATTAATTATTAATTAATTCACTAACTATAAACTCATAAATCAACTAAAGAATACATCAGTTAACTTCAGTGCATGGACAGTTTCAGTGGAGACCAGTGGAGAGGTAGGTGAAAGAGCAAGTGTGACTATCAGTTGTGACCATACTGGTGCATGAGTTTGCACCACAAATTGATGGAGATGCCAATGAGGATTGTGCAGTGCATACCAGGTGGATTCGAACTCAGTTAGGGCCATTATTCATCTCGGATTGCGTAGTAGAGGCAGGCTAACAGGTGGAGCAGATTGGAGCATGTGTTTTGCTAGATCTGAGCTTGTGTAGTGTGTAACAATTGGAGATTGTACTGAGAGCTTGTGAGGAGTTTGTACAATGATTGTTACATGATCTCTATCATTATAATATACAGATAGTTGGGGGTTTTCAGCTTTAAGCTTTCCCATAAATAATGTGTTTATATGTGTGATTGTTTATGGTTTTAATGTGCGCATGCGATTGTTTATATTTCCGCAAATTGATGATCAATAGTAGAAGAGGTTATGTATTATGCATGAAACTCAAATAGTGTGTGATCAGGATAATCTCGGTGAATAATTTAACAGTTATTCAAATTTCTACA
>JAXQQM020078127.1:0-14983 GCA_034641835.2 Pinus albicaulis | reverse complement strand
AGCTATAATGTCTCGTTTTTTTTCATACATCTGACCGGAAACATACCTTGCAGGAATTTTGAAGGAAATCCCACTCAAATTATCAGAGAATCTCCAGGTTATCACATTAAAAAAATATGTTTCTCCTTAATTATATGTTGATTATTCTTGCTCTTCACTGTGTTTTGTATATAAATTCATTTCAATTCATTCATATCAGATATACTCAGGCTCCTGGTTCCAATTTAAAGGTCGAGTTATCATCATTGTTTGTTGTTCTTTAGTTGGAAAGTGCTTGTGGTAATTTGAAGAGTTTACAAGAGACGGGAATCTCAAATAGTTGTTGACCGGGCTAATGCAAGTTTTATAAGTAAAATGTGCAGCTTCAATCCTTGATGTCTCAAATTTGGCCACGCATTCAGGAGCTAGAATGGTCATCCTTCACCCACATTTATCATGAGCTCAATCAACTAGCAGATAAGCTCTCCGAGGAGGCATTCAATTAGTAGCCAGCTAATGAATTATCAGCAAGATCAAGGTTGTGGCACACCCAAAAAAAAGACAACTCGCAAAATTTAAGCTAACAACAACCCCTACTCATGAAGCTGACAACTTGTCTCCCTCAAGGACCACTGCATTCTCCTTCATCAGGCAATACTTCCTCAACAACTCACTCAACTGCATCATTTCTATACCCCCAACAATCTATTTATGTTATTGTGCCCATAACATTTTTCGAATAATCTGATGTTTCATAGGTGAATGTCAAATGCCAATTTACTATTTGAAAACGAAATTTTCATCCCTTGTACCTAATGAGCCTTCTTCATTGAATATTTTTTTGAATGGTGTTTTGTTTACTAATTTTTATCATTCAATGATTTCTTATATGTTAAGATTCTTCACTATTTCATGCCTTATAGTGTTTCCGTTGCAACCTCTGGTGCAATTGCTAGTTTAAAATTTTGCACATATTTAAAAAAATAAACAATTTTAGTTCATGGAATGTAACTCAATTGACAATCACTTTGTTATGAAGTTATATTATGTTAAAACATGAGATTCAAAGTTCAAATCCCCTTGAGTCGCCAACCAAAAATTAATATTTTTTTATCTATTTTTTTATTATATTTTTAGAATGTGGTTTTAATGAAAAAAGAAAAATATAATATAAAAGAAATAAATATCATGACATGATCAAATTTCATGTGGTTTGAATATCTATTTTTAAAAATAAAAAATATAATTATCCACTATCCACTCATGGATATTTCAATGCAAACTTCTGAATGCTAATGATTTTGTCTTAATTGCTAACTATCTTAAATGGGTTTCATCTTAATTGTCATTGTCTTAAGTCGCCATTGTCTTAAATATAAAGTTTTGTCTTAAATATGTTTGTCTCAAAGTGCTTTTGTCTTAAATAAAAATTTTTGTCTTAAAATATTTTTGTCTCAAATTGCTTTTGTCTTAAATTTTTTTTTGTCTCAAAGTGCTTTTGTCTTAAATATAAAGTTTTGTCTTAAAATGTTTTTATCTCAAACTGTTTTTGTCTTAAATATAAAGTTTTGTCTTAATTTTTTTGTCTCAAATTGTTTTTGTCTTAAATATTTTTGTCTCAAATCGTTTTTGTCTTAAATATAAAGTTGTCTCAAACTATTTTTGTCTTACACTATTTTTGTCTTAAATTTTATCTTTAAGACAATTCAATTGATATTAAATTTTAATATAAAATAACTAAAATAAAAAGCGACTTTTTAAGACAAAAGATTTCTTTTGTCTTAAAAGAATGTCTTAAAACACCCCACATGTAGTAATTAGGACGAAGTTTGTAAGTCTCTCAAGTCCGGAGGTCAATTTTCTATAATACCCTTTATTCATTTATTTTCAATTTGTATGATTGGGATATTGAAATACGCTAGTCATTATTAAGGCACGTTTTTCCCATTTTTCAATTTTCTTATTTGAATTGTAACGTCAATGGAACAAATCTAATGGAATACAAACACAGTTTTTTTAATTTAGAGCAAAAAGGGCTTCCATAAATAAATGCAAAGAGGATAGGTTAAATAGCATGATCAAATATGTGAGGAGGACAAATCTCTTTTCTCAGCCGCCATTAATATAAGTGGAAAATGTGGCAAACCTTGGTAAACTCTATAATTGGAGATGTCAAAGTAGTACATATCAACATGGTCTGTTCTTTTCTTTAAGTGGATTCGTCATAGTAGATTTAACCGTCAAATAGCGGTGAGTCTTTTGCTTTATAAATAAAAAGTTTATTATATCAATTTAATATTTAATTTTAAAATAATTTTAAATTAAATAATAATAATAATAATAAATAACTTTTCAAATCAAAATTTAACTTTTCTCTGAGACGAATAGAAAGAACAAACAATTAGTCGGTCAATTGTTACAAGAGGGCTTACAAACCATCAATGTCAAGCTGCCAAAAGTTGACAAGAACAGATTGCAGAAAATTAATGTCTACATTTATAAAGATTATTGGATTATTCAACGGTTGTGACTATCGTATTGCTGGAAGGCTTTGTAATTCTGTCAAGGAAATTTAAAATCAATGTCTCTCTCAATTTCTGTTTCCACTGAATGAAATGCATGAAAAGATTCAATTCTCAGTACTCAATCAGATAATAAGATTAAAGACGGTGATCAGGCTTCCACGTTGCTTCAGTATCGGTTCAAGTCTGAGTCATATCAATATGGCTTGAACTCATGGGATTCATATAAAGTGATGAGAGCCATATCAACTCACGTGAACCTCTTTACCAATTGTAGCACATGGATAGAACATATTAGCACGTAATTTGAGTTAGCTCAGACAAGATTTTTGCACACATTTTCCGTAAAGTTTCATTAAAGGTCCAACAGCGATGTTGGCCAACAAAGTCACCGGTCAGAGATGCTGGTCTTGTTACAGAAACGAATGGGCAGGTATAGAATCACCGAGCGTCCGACACGATATATTGGCTATATCACTTGGTTAAGTAATTAGGCAGGTAGAATCACCGAGCGTCCGACACGATATATTGGCTATATCAGTTGGTTAAGTAATTATTTCCTTTTTATTAATTTGTTTGGTGTTTTATTCAATTTTTGGATAATATTTGATAGATGAATTTGGTTATGCTTTTATATCATCAATAATATTTTTACTTTAAATGTAAAATATTTATTTATAGATTTTTGGCTTCTCGTGGATTCATTGTTAAATTGTGAAGAAATCTTTTTGGTAATAATCACATTACAATGAACAATGTCGATGCTTTTCGAACCAATCAAAGGTGGTTCATCATTAGGACTAGGTGAGAGATCGAATCCGGTGGTTGAGTTTAAATAAATGTAGAAATGGGTAAAAACAAAGCAATCAAGATGGTTCATCACGAGGACTAGATGAGAGATCAGATCCGTTCGTTGAGTTTAAATAGATGTACAAATGGCAAAACAGCTAGAATAACACCTAATTTAACTTTGACATTTAATAACGTCCTATTAATTTAATTATTTAATAAAATCCTACGGTTAGTCTTATTTATTTAATTATTTAATAAAATCCTAGCGGCTAGTTTGACTTTGAAATTAATACCAACTAGTTCTATTTAATAGTTTAATTTATATATAAAAATCTTTTTATTTTATTAATATAGTTAATTAATTATTATTAATATTATTTTATTATAATTATTTATTTATCTATTTAAAAAATATAAAAAATATAAAAAATAAAATAAATAAATAAATAAATAAATAAAATATAAAAAAATAAGATACAAATAAATAAATAATTAAGAAAGACAATTAAGAATATAAGGCAAATGGGATCCAACACCGCTATAGATTCTCAACAGTCATCTCTATTGAGATTTACGGGTCTTTTTTCAATTTCAAGGGCCTCTCTTAAAGTAATGAAACTAACTTAAAAAATCTAAATGTGAGTAATAGTAATAATAAACATTTAATTATGAATAAAAATAAGAAAAAGAGATTTAACGAACTGAATCATAAATATGAAAGTGACTCTACTATAATAATAACTCTACAAGATTAAGAATATTAAAAATGACAATATTTGTAACATTTCTATGAGCAATGAGGATAGTAATAACTGGGAGAATAGAAGTAATCTTAGTAATAATAATACCAACTCTATTAATAAGATTAATAACAATAGAATTGACTCTAGTAATAAAGTAGTTAATCTCTCAAGCTTCTCCTTTGACTTGCCAGTTTATAGTCTTCTAGAGAAAGGCTTTAATTTTTCCCTAGTTCCTAGGAAAATCCCGGTTCAAGATATCATTTGCGACATTGAATTTGGCATCAGAGACTTACCGGATTCCTCCAAGGACATTATTAGGCAGGATTGTGCGGTCATATTAAGGAAAGCCAAGCCCCCCAAGAGCAACCTCAGTAAGCCTGAGTTTGAGGCCTTAAAATCCTTAAATAATAATAAGGATATTGTTGTTCTTAAAGCTGACAAAGGAGGTGCAACCGTAATTCTTAATAAAGAGGATTATAGGAAGAAAATGTTAGACCATTTGGAGAATAGTGGGAGCTACAAGAAACTTTCTAAAAATCCCTTGAAAAAGGTCTCAAGAGCAGTTGCTAAGGCTATCAAATCAAGTAGCTCCGTGATTTCTCTTAGTAAGAAGTTGATTGAAAGCAACCCCCTTACTCCAAGAATCTATAGTCTTCCCAAAATCCATAAGGATGGTGCTCCCCTTCGGCCCATTGTTAACACCATTGGTGCTCCGACTTATCTTCTTGCCAAGTATTTAGCCTTTAAGCTTAAACCTCTCGTAGGTCGTACCAATTCCTTTGTTAAAGATTCTGCCTCTTTTGTTAATGAGTTAAAGGGTGTTAGAATGGGTCCTAAAGATAGGCTTGTTAGTTTTGATGTTGTCTCTCTTTTCACCAATATCCCCATTAATGAGGCCATTGAAGTCATTAATCATATCACTGATCCAGACACGACCCATTTAGTTGGGATTTGCTTAACTTCTACTTTCTTTAGTTTTGAAGGTGAGTTTTATGAGAAAACTTGTGGTGTTGCCATGGGTTCTCCCCTTTCCCCAATTGTTGCTAATCTCTTTATGGAGGACTTCGAATCCAAGGCTCTTTCCTCTGCTCTGCACCAACCAAAGCTTTGGAAAAGGTTTGTAGATGATACTTGTGTCATCTGGCCTCATGGTAAGGAAGAGCTGGATCATTTCTTTGTTCATCTTAATAGTCAATCTTGCTCCATAAAATTCACCATGGATTATGAGGTGGATGGTAGCCTTCCTTTCCTTGATGTTCTTATCTCTAGAAAGGAGGATGGTTCTCTCTCCCATCAGGTATTTTGTAAGAAAACCCATACTGAGCAATATCTTCACGCTGGTTTGCATCATTTCCTTGCTTAAAAATTAGGCGTCCTCAACGCCTTAGCCACTAGGGCATTGAGAATCTTTGATGAGTCTCACCTTGAGGGAGAAAAGACCCATCTCCTTCGTGTCTTTTGTAAAAATGGTTATAGTAAGTTGCAAGGACTTAAGGCTTTTCTTAAAACAGAAAGAGCTCCCTTAGTTAAAACTAAAAATGAACCTAATCAGTGGTCCTGCAATGTAAGGCTTCCTTTCATTCAGGGTACCACTGATAGGATTGCTAGGATCCTTAAGAAGCATATGGTTTCTTCTTCCTTCAAGCCCCTTAACATGATTCGTAGCTCTCTTAAATCGGTTAAAGATATGGTGAACCTTGGGGATGGAAAAGGTGTCTACATTATTCCTTGTTCCTGTGGGACACCTTACATTGGTGAAACATGTAGGTCTATTAGCCAAAGGATCTGTGAACATGCGGCTGACATTAGGCATGGAAGGTCCCACACCTTTGCCCTAGTTGAGCATGTGGAAAAGACTAACCATCATATCTGCATCGAAGAGGCTAAGGTCTTAGCCAAGATTGACCATTTTCATCATCGTAAGTTAAGAGAGGCCCTTGAAATTGAAAAAAGACCTGTAAATCTCAATAGAGATGACGGTTGGAATATAAGCAGGTGTTGGATCCCTGCCTTATATTCTTAATTGTCTTCTTCTTTTTCTTTTTCTTTATATATATATATATATATATATATATATATATATTAATTATTTTTATTATTTTATTTTTTAAATTTATTTTTAGATAAGATAAATAAATAATTATAGTAAAATAATTTAATAATTAATTAACTATATTAGTAAAATAAAAATATTATTATATATAAATTAAACTATTAAATAGAACTAGCCGTTATCAATTTCAAATTCAAACTAACCGTTAGGATTTTATTAAATAATTAAATTAATAGAACTAACCGTTGCTAAATTTCAAAGTCAAATTAGCTGTTATTCTAGCGGTTTGCTTTGCCATTTCTACATCTATTTAAACTCAATGAACGGATTTGATCTCTCACCTAGTCCTGATGATGAACCACACTGGTTGGTTCGAAATGCGTCGACTTTGTTCATTGTAATGTGATTATTACCGAATGATTTCTTCATAATTTAAAATATTTAGTTGACTATATTAATAATCAAAATGTGAGGAGACTCTGTGCTCCCATCTATTTATTTAAGTTTTGATTTTTCACTTTTCATAATTTTTGGCTCATCATTATTTGTTTTCTAAAGTTTGAAATAATTATTAGAATTTTATAAAAAAATGTGAAATTTAAATTGATTTAAATACTTCAAATTATTTATAATAAATCATAATTATTATAAAGTATACTTTAAATTTAAAAAAAAAAATTACGACAATGTTGTTGTTAGGGGAAATGATTATCAAGAGCCATTTATACATCATTGTGCTCAATATCATTATCAACAACCATCACATACATCATTGTAAGATTCAATTAGTGCCTTATATTAGGTGGCTCTCCTTATCAACTAATTTTTCTCATGATTTTTGAATAGTCCACTTAACACTCATTGCATCATGGGATGCTCACAGGGGTGAAGAAGTGGGATTGAAACTAGTGAATTGAATCAAATAGCATCAATCATCACTTCTGGGGGTGAAAATCATCACTTATGGGGCTTGCACCTGGTAACCAAGACTTCCCGGGAGGTCACCCATCCCAGATCGGCTCTGGCTCAAGCGCGCTTAACTGTGGAGTTTTCTCCACAATCATACCCACTTAACTTGCTTCCCCATTTGCAAAACCTTAGCAAGTACTGTGCCTCATGAACCATTCAAGAAGAGCTCCCCTCACTCTTTGTATTTAAGTATTGGGGTGTTTTCACAGTGCATTATATTATATATCACTTTTTGGGATTCGAATACGCTAAGTAAGTCATTCATCTATGACCATTTCCATGAGAGGTGGTCGTAACTGACTTTTCTCATGATTTTTGAATAGTCCACTTAGCACTCATTGCATCAAGTGATACTCAGAGGGGTGAAGAAGTGGGATTGAAACTAGTTAAATGAATTACATAGCGTCAATCATCACTTTCGGGCTTACATACGGTAACCAGGACTTCCCGCGAGGTCACCTATCCTAGATCGGCTCTGGATAAAGTGCACTTAACTGTGGAGTTTTCCCCACAGCCAAGCCCACTTAGCTTGCTATCCCATTTGCAAAACCTTAGCCAGTATTGTGCCTGATGAACCATTCAAGAAGAGCTCCCTTTACTCTTAGTATTTTAAGTATGAGGGGTTTCCGCAGTGCATTATATTAGATATCATTTTTGGGATTCAACTGCGTTAATTTAGTCATTCATCTATGACTATTTCCATGAGAGGTAGTCGTAACTGACTAATTTCTCATGATTTTTGAATAGTCCACTTAGCACTCATTGCATCGGGTGATGCTCACAGGGGTGAAGAAGTGGGATTGAAACTAGTTAAATGAATCACATAGCGTCAATCATCACTTCCGGGGCTTGCACCCGGTAACCAGGACTTCCCAGGAGGTCACCCATCCCAGAACTCCTCTGGCTCAAGCGCGCTTAACTGTGGAGTTTTCCCCACAATCAAGCCCACTTAGCTTGCTACCCCATTTGCAAAACCTTAGCAACTATTGTGCCTCATGAACCATTCAAGAAAAGATCCCTTTACTCTTAGTATTTTAAGTATGAGGGGTTTCCGCAGTGCATTATATTAGATATCATTTTTGGGATTCAACTGCGTTAATTTAGTCATTCATCTATGACCATTTCCATGAGAGGTAGTCGTAACTGACTAATTTCTCGTGATTTTTGAATAGTCCACTTAGCACTCATTGCATCGGGTGATGCTCACAGGGGTGAAGAAGTGGGATTGAAACTAGTGAAATGAATCACATAGCGTCAATCATCACTTCCGGGGCTTGCACCCGGTAACCAGGACTTCCCAGGAGGTCACCCATCCCAGAACTCCTCTGGCTCAAGCGCGCTTAACTGTGGAGTTTTCCCCACAATCAAGCCCACTTAGCTTGCTACCCCATTTTCAAAACCTTAGCAACTATTGTGCCTCATGAACCATTCAAGAAGAGATCCCTTTACTCTTAGTATTTTAAGTATGAGGGGTTTCCGCAGTGCATTATATTAGATATCATTTTTGGGATTCAACTGCGTTAATGTTAGTCATTCATCTATGACCATTTCCATGAGAGAAAGTTGTAACTGACTAATTTCTCACGATTTTTGAATAGTCCACTTAGCACTCATTGCATCGGGTGTCATGGCTCTTATTGCAGGTCCAAGAATTGGTTCAACTTCTCAACAGCAGGGCCTTCAAGATCTTGTGTTGTTGTAAACTAAAAAAGGAAACATGCATCAAGCGTCCACAAATTCTGGAGATCATAAGCCAAAAATCTGTCCACTGCATTAAGACCACAAATTTACATGTTGCATAAATCATATACCCATGATCCATTGTATAAGGCCACAATTTTGTAATAATCACTTTGCAACAAAAAACGTTACCACGCAGTGACTGTAATGGCACGGTCATAGATGGTGGCGCCAAAGGTCATCAGTATAGTAAAAATCAACCAAAAAAATTGTACAACAGCCAAAGCCATTCTTAAATAAACCAAATAGTAACCATGTATGGAATCACATAACAAAACAGGAGCTAAAAGATCTGCTCTAGGGATGGCTTATATAATGTATGCTATGAAGATATGCTTATGAAAGAAAATAACAGCAACGAAGATAATTAGAGAATGTGTTTCACATTCATATCAGTGCACTGAGGCACACACAACTGATTCTTTATGAAACCTCTCACATTTTCTTGGGACTTATGAGGACCTAACATATATCTTTTAACTAAACCAAAATTTATCAGATAATTTTAAACACAATAACAAGGAAAATAGAATATTTATAGCTCAACATTATTTGATGATAATATACAAGTAAAATTTATTTATAGCATATTAAACAAGTAAGAAATTTAATTCTAGAAATTTACATAAGTAATCAACAAATGGAAGAATACATATATCAGTAGCTTGGTTTGGATGTTCTTGATTATGTTGAGATGCTTTTGCTGGGCTATCTGACTGAATTTACCTCCCAGCCAACTAGGAATGACTTCCTACCCCAATGACCCTCTATAGGTTCCCTATCCCACCGAGCCCAAGTCCAACCAATTGTAGTGTGTCCAAGTTAAAACAAACACTCTCCAATATATCCAAGCTTTATTTCTTTAATTTTTCTCTCCATTTTCTCCCTTCTCCTTCTCCACATTCCTCCCCAAAATAAAATCATCTAATGCCAAAAAAAAGACCAAAGATATCCTCCCCTTCTCTTCCCATCCTCCTTCCCTTTATGTCTCTTCCTCTCATCCACCACAACGAATTACCATTAATTCTATGACTACCCCTCATCCTTTTAATTTAATAACATTTATTTTCCTTTCCATATATCATCCAAAATAGATTTGAGAAAATACTCTGGGAATATAAATAATAGAAAATAATAAAAGTCGTATCGACAAAACAAATTAAATATTCACAAGTGTAGGTATATATCAATATTACTTAATATTTATAAGTCAATATTTTCAATTTAATAAGAAACATTAGGAAGGTTTTCTTATTTTCACACCCCTACTTGAGGAAAAATTTGTCCCGAAGTTAGAGAGAAAAGGACACAAGGAGTTCGAAAGAATTTTGAAAATAAGGCATAACAAAATAGAGAGAGATATAGTAGTCAAATTAAGTAAGTCAAGCAATAATACCACTTCCCATTAGGAGTCTCCAATTGACCTATATAATCCTACCCTTCCTAACCTACTTCCGCTCCCATCTTATCTATCCTCTGCTCCAATATAATTTTACATATTCTATGTTGATCTAAGCACTGATAAAACCAATATGGCAGAAGCGTTGACTATATCGACCTAACTTCCCAGCAGGAAACTGGAAATTATCATCACACGTCTAGGGGAGTTTTTCCATCACTACCCTCCCACGATTCCAAGCTTGGAGTTTACATGGTGGGAAATGCCTCCACCCATGCAATGCCTCCTCAAAACTATGGTCAACACCCTAATATGGAACAAACTACGACATTGGTTGGATACTTGTCATCGAATTGTCTAGTCGGGCAGTCATGTCACCTGTCATTTACACTTTATCCATGTCATAATAGTGCATATCAAGTAGATAGAAAATGTAATAAAACAATGTACATCATACCATTCCTCATTGGATATCTCAACATTCCTCCATTAGAAGCGTAGATATTTGTTATCATATAGCTCTTTCCAATTTGTAGGTTAGTTCTCATTAATGCACATACATAACAACAAATATATATATATATATATATATAAGTGATCTTAATCATCATTTTATTAATTCTAGTATCCACATGTCAATTTTGTACTTCATAATAGCATACTAGAAATCAATATTACATTAGATAAACCATAATTTCGATAAGTCATTCATTAGATAAACCATATCTCCTTAAGAAATACATAAAACAATAATAACTCTGATAAGTCATACACTAGATAAATCATAACCAAGTAAGTCATACATTAGGTAAATCATACATCAAATGTTTTAATCAAGAATATCTAATCCATCAAATGATTTATATAAGTAGATTCATTTTTCCAACTAAAATGCATCAATATTACATAACGTTCAATGTTCATAAATTATAAAATATGAAACTACAAATAGAGCCTTAGAATAGTTAGTTGTCTAAGTCAAAATGGGCATAAAAAATTATCTTTACCAATTGTAGTATGTAATTTAAGTTTGCTCACACAAGATTTTGCACACATTTTCGGCGGTTCATTAAAGGTCCAATAGCGATGTTTCCCAATGAAGTCACAAGTGAGAGATGTTGGTGATCTTGTTACAGAAACAAATGGGCAGGTAGAATCACCGAGCGTCCGACACGATATATTGGCTATATCACTTTGTTAAGTAATTATTTCCATTTATTAATTATTTTGGTCTCTTATTGTTCAATTTTTGGATAATATTTGATGGTATGAACTTGGTCATGTAATTTTCTTTAGCTTAAATTTAAAATATTCAGTTGATTATATTAATAATGAAACCAGAGGAGTCGTTGTGCTCCCATCTATTTATTTAAGTTTTGATTTTTCACTTTTCATAATCTTTGGCTTATTATTATTTTCTTTTTAAAGTTTGAAATAGTTATTAGAATCCTTTATAAAAAAATGTGAAATTTAAATTGATTTATTAAATTATTTATAATAATCATAATTATTATAAACTATACTTTAAATTAGAAAAAAACTTTACAAAAATGTTGTTGTTATGGGAAATGATTATCAAGAGCCATCTATACATTATTGTGCTCAAGATCATTATCAACAACCATCACATACATAATTGTAAGATTCAATTGGTGCCTTATACCGGGTGGCTCTCCCTATCAAATGACTTTTATCATAATTTTTGAATAGTCCACTTAGCACTCATTGCATCGTGTGATGCTCACAGGGGTGAAGAAGTGTGATTCAAACTAGTGAACTGAATCACATAGCTTCAATCATCATTTCCAGGGCTTGCACCCAGTAACAAGTATTTCCCAGGAGGTCACCCATCCCAGATCAGCTCTGGCTCAAGCGTACTTAACTGTGGAGTTTTCCCCACAATCAAGCCCACTTAGCTTGCTACCCCATTTGCAAAAACTTAGCAAGTATTGTGCCTCATGAACCATTCAAGAAGAGCTCCCTTCACTATTTTTATTCAATTATTGAGGGGTTTTCACAGTGCATTATATTAGATATCATTTTTTGGGATTCAATTGCATTAAATAACTCATTCATCTATGACAATTTCCATGAGAGGTAGTCGCAACTGGTTTTTCTCATGATTTTTGAATAGTCCACTTAGCACTCATTGCATCGAGTGATGCTCACAGGGGTGAAGAAGTGGGATTGAAAATAGTGAACTAAATCACATAGTTTCAATCATCACTTCCGGGGCTTGCACCCCGTAACTAGGACTTCTCGGGAGGTCACCCTTCCGAGATTGACTTTGGCTCAAGTGCGCTTAACCGTGGAGTTTTCCCCACAATCAAGCCCACTTAGCTTGTTACCCCATTTGCAAAACCTTAGCAAGTATTGTGCCTCATGAACCATTCAAGAAGAGTTCCCTTCACTCTTTGTATTTAAGTATTGAGGGGCTTTCACAGTGCATTATATCAGATATCATTTTTTGGGATTCAACTACGTTAAGTAAGTCATTCATTTATGACCATTTCCATGAGAGGTAGTTGTAACTGAATTTTCTTATGATTTTTGAATAGTCCACGTAGCACTCATCGAATCGGGTGATGCTCACAGGGGTGAAGAAGTGGGATTGAAACTAGTGAAATTAATCACATAGCGCCAATCATCACTTCTGGGGTTTGCACCCAGTAACCAGGACTTCCCGGGAAGTCCCGGATCGGCTTTGGCTCAAGCACACTTGACTGTGAAGTTTTCCCCATAATCAAGCCCACTTAGCTTGCTACCCCATTTTCAAAACCTTAGCAAGTATTGTGCCTCATGAACCATTCAAGAAGAGCTCCCTTCACTCTTTGTATTTAAGCATTAAAGGGTTTTCACTGTGCATTATATTAAATATCATTTTTTGGGATTCTACGCTAATTAAGTCATTCATATATGATCATTTCCATGAGAGGTGGTCGTAACTGACTTTTATCATGATTTTTAAATAATCCACTTAGCACTCATTGCATCAGGTGATGCTCACAGGGGTGAATAAGTGGGTTTAAAACTAGTGAACCGAATCACATAGCGTCAATCATCACTTCTGAGGCTTACACACGGTAACCAGGAATTCCCGGGAGGTCACCCATCCTAGATCGGCTCTGGCTCAAGTGTGCTTAACTATGGATTTTTTCCCGCAATCAAGCCCACTTAGCTTGCTACCCCATTTGCAAAACATTAGCAAGTATTGTGCCTCATGAACAATTCAAGAAGAGCTCCCTTCACTCTTTTTATTTAAGTATTGAGGGGTTTTTGTAGTGCATTATATTAGATATCATTTTTTTGGATTCAAATGCATTAAGTCATTCATATATGACCATTTCCATGAGAGGTAGTCATAACTGACTTTTCACATGATTTTTGAAAAGTCCACTTAACACTCATTGCACCGGGTGATGCTCACATGGGTGAGGAAGTGGGATTGAAACTAGTGCTCTCAGGTGTCACGGCTCTTGTTGCAGGTCCAACAACTGGTTCGACTTCTCAACAGCAGGGCCTTCAATATCTTGTTTTGTTGTAAACTAAAAAAGGAAACAGGCATCAAGCTTCCACAACTTCTGTGGATAAGCCAACAATGTGTCCATTACATAAGGACCACAACTTTATGTGTTGCATAAATCATATACCCATGATCCATTGTCAAGAGATAAGCCAACAATAAGGCCACAATTTTGGAACAACCACTGTGCAACGAAAAATGGTACCATGCAGTGACTATAACGGCACTGTCATAGATGGTGGCGCTAAAGGTCATCAGTCTAGTAAACATCAACCAAACAATTGTACAATAGCCAAAGCCATTCTTAAATAAACCAAATATTAACTATGTATGGAATCACACAACAAAACAAGAGCTAAACAATATTCTTTAGGGATGGATTCTATAATGTACGCTACAATGTATGAAGATATGTTTATGAAGGCAAATAATGCCAATGAAGATAATTAGAGAATGTGTTTCAAATTCAAATAATTGCACTAAAGGCACACACCACCGATTATTTATGAAACCTCTCACATTTTCTTGGGACTTATGAGGAACTAACATATATCTTTTAACTAAACCAAAATTTATCGGATAATTTTAAACACAATAAGAAAGAAAATAGCCTATTTATAGCTCAACATTTATTTGATGATAATATACAAGTAAAATTTATTTACATAATATTAAACAAGTAAGAAATTTAATTCTATCAATTTACATAAGTAATCAACAAATAGAAGAATACATGTATCAATAGCTTGGTTGGGATGCTCTTGATTATGTTGAGATGCTCTTGCTGGGCTATATAACTGAATTTACCTCCCAACCAGCTAGGAATGACTTCCTAGTCTAGGGAACCTTCATAGGTTCCCTATCCCTCTGAGCCCTAGTCCAACCATTTGTAGTGTGTCTAAGTTAAAAGAAACACTCTCCAATAGATCCAATTTTTAGTTCTTTCATTTTTCTATCCATTCTCTCCCTTCTCCTTCTCCGCATTCCTCCCCAAAATAAAATCATCCAATGCCAAAACAAAGACCAAAGATATCCTCCCCTTCTCTTATCATCCTCCTTCCCTTTATGTCTCTTCCTCTCATCCACCTCAATGAATTACCATTAATTCCATGAATACCCCCTCATCCTTTTAATTTAATAACCTTGAATTTCCTTTCCATATCTTATCCAAAATAGATTTGAGAATATACCTTGGGAATATAAATAATAACAAATAATAAAAGCTATATCGAAAAAACAAATTAAATATTCACAAGTGTAGGT
>MU968336.1:21770-88469 GCA_034641835.2 Pinus albicaulis | reverse complement strand
AATATTAAATGAATTCCAATAAAATAAGTAAAAACATAGGTGGAAGTGGTCTTCCTCTCTTTCTCATGTAATTTTGTAATCAAAACATAAATATTTACCCTCAATACAAAGAAACCACTAGACTCATTTAAAGCACGTATCGAACTAATGAATCAAGTCAAGAAGCATGTTTAATGATGCAAGATACTTACTTATGCAATTCAATTTTCGTAATTATTTAACCTGTAATTAAGTCATTAATAACCTAGTTTAGAAACTAATATATCAAGTAGTTGTATTATCATACATGCAAAACATGTATATGCATAGCTAGCATACACATAAATTGTTTATGTATTAATCAAAACTAATCACTCTCTCTAATGCATAATTCATATATTCTTATGATCAAGTAGGAAATACAATAAATATAGTAATGCATCATTTAGTAATATACATTTATATAATTGCAATAATTCATCATTCAAAACAATCTAATATGAATTGAACATTACACCAAGTTCATTATAAATAAATTTTGAAAACAATTAAAACAAAAAAGGGACTAAGCAAGGAGCTATGTTTGCATTTCTAGTTCCCACCAAAATTATCAAAAACTCCAATTTGCCTTACCTACCTAACCTAATTCCATATTCTACATCATATATTTGTATTTGTTATATTGTGCTATAACATCAAATACATTGGAATAACCATAAATAGAACCCATAAGAGAAAGTGTCAACTATCTTGACCAAACTTCCTTAGTAGGAAACAGACAATCACCATCACTTGTCTAGGGTATTGTGGATGAATACAACCCTTAAATGACTCTAGGTATTGAATAATAAATTATTTCCAATACCTACACCTTTCCTAATAGAACTAGGGTCACCCTATCATTGATCATATTATGTTGTTATTGCTATTCTTAAATCTTTGTCATCAAATAACTAGTTTGAGCAACCATGCTACCTATAAAACCTACACTTGCCAAAATACCATAGAAATGTATTGAACTAATAATCAAATAATACTTCCTTGCATACCATTTTATTTTGGTTTCCATGAAATCTACATCACATTAGTATCACACTAATATGGCTATCACTTAGGTCATTCATTTTGTAGGTCAGTTCACCAAAACATAAGGTCATTCATAACAATATAAATATCTATATGTGATTTCCATGTTACTCATAAATTAACAATATAAACCAACTAGTTTATTTATAATCTGCATTGTACGATACATAATCTAAATTTGTATATACATTGTTGCAATATTTCACTTTTAAATCTTGCATGTTGGAAATAAATCACACAATAACTATCATTAATAACATAAACAGTAACTTACACATTACTTTCATATATAGGTAGGGTATATAGGTAGGACCCAAATCGATATAATAAATTCATGGACACATGCTTAGGCCGAACCACTCCATTACACTTTAATAAATAAAATAAATCATATTTTAACTTCCGCTTAACCAATTGGGGAGATCTATAAGTCGAATTTGGTACTCTCGAAAAGAGGAATCTAATGCAATTATGATATCGACCATCTGAGTTGTCCAAAGTTGAATTTTACCGTAGTTTCATAATTTTAACATTTTTCTCCCTTTATAGTTTGGTGTTGCCTTTCCCATTTAAGATATCCTTGTGTGTCCTAGGTTTTAGAGCTTCTTTCCTATCCATTTTCAACATTTTCACCTCTAATTTTTGTTGATTTTCTACACCATTTTCAGAAACCTAGTGCCTTTAGATCCCAATCCCTTATAAATTTGATATTTTAGCCATTTGTGTGTCTTTGAGTAGTTGGTTTTCCACTTCTTTATTTGCTACTTATTTTCCTTTTTGGGTTGGGTTTGTGTGCTTGGATTGTTACTTATTTTACTTTCCATTTTCAACATTATTTATATTTTTTCAACATTATTTATAGTTTTGAGGTTTACTTGACTAATTCCACATGTGCTTAGGCAAACCCATTCAATTACACTTTAATAAATAAAATAATTCATAATTTAACTTCTTCTTAACCGATTGGGGTGATCTATAGGTCAATTTTGGTCCTCTCAAAAAGAGGAATCTAATAAAATTATTATCTCAACCATATGATCTGTCCAAAGTGGAATTTGACCGCAGTTGCATAATTTTATGTAATATTCCCAATTACTCCTAAGCTAATTAGAATATTCATTTTGTTTTATTTCTTTGTTTAAAGAATAAAAGTGTAAAGGAGGTCCATAATACTCTAAATAATGAATAAATCAATGCCAAATGTAAAAAGGCTAAACCTTGGCTGCTAAATCAAGCACCCTTAGGTGTGAAAGGGGTTGGACATTTTGAGTTGTTCAACCTTGACCAAATCTACAAGGTTGTCTTGGAGGAGTGGCCATCAATGAGGCACAACGCAGTTTTAGATGGAGATGCCTTATGTGAAAGGAGTGATCTCATTGGAAGTGGTTTAGGTCTTGCATTATCTTAACTTATAAAAGGAAGAGGATGGAAACATTAGAATTTTTTTGATGGCTATTATATTTTTGAATATATTGTCTGTTTAGACATATATCATTATCTTTTTGTTTAGCTGAGAATTAATGTTGTTTAGCATTGGGTGTTCCTGGTCAAGAATCCCACCTCTTCCCATTAAGTGGCTCTTGGGAGAGTTTGCATTGCATTTTCCACTATCTGGCTAAAGGACAAGATTCTTCTTTCAACTACAACGCAGATCTTGTTTGAGGGTTTGGTTGTCTTTGCATGCTGTAGCAAGTGGAGGCTAGATCTTTCTGTAATGATCCTAACTAGCCCAAGCTAGTAGGAATATTCAATGTCACTTTATTTTTATTTTTTTATGAATAAAATGTAAAGGAGAACAAACAAAAACTCCTAAACATGAGAATAAATCAATGTCCAATGTGAATAGAGTCAAATCAAGGCTTGATCAATAAAATCCACTTGTAGGTGAAACAGGTTCAAGCTATTTTACCAGGTCAATAGGACCAAATCATAAAGAAGACCAGATACATTGAACCACTTTGAAGACCCAACACAGTTCTAGAAGAAGGATCCCATGTGAAAGGGGTTAATTCATTTAAGGTGGTTTCGGGTTTTGCACATCCTCATCTTATAAAAGAAAGGAGAAGGCTCAAGGAAAAGGTTGTTGATGATAATTAGATTTTTATATTTCTTGAGCAACTCAAACTCTCTCGAATGTTTAGCTAAGAGAGAGGAATTTCCTGTTTAGGAATTCCTCTTCCTTCCTTGAGGGTCTCTTGGACGAGATTGTGCTGCATTGATCCACTATCTGGAATTTTGGCCAAGCTTCACCTCCCTTGACAGTGTAAATCCTGGTCAGGGCTTCACTGTTTAGAGAGATGCAACAAGTGGAATTAGATCTATTTAGATCTGAAGAGTTCTATTGCATATTTTCATTGGGGAAGTCATCTAAACCATTGGCAGGAGTGTAATAGCTGTTTTGAGCTTCAGATTATTATATTGGCATGAGGCCAAAGTGTGCATCACTTCATCAGTGTAGTTAGCTTCAGAAACTGTGTTATTTTGCAGGTAGAGTTGCAGTGTTTATTTGCTAGCAGTTTGGAGGAGAGATCTCCGGTGAAAGGGTTCCTTTCCTTCACTGCGGTGATCCGTGGATTGGACAACCAATCCATGTCCTATTTCAGATCTGATCTATTGTGTGAATTATTCTTTATAAATTTCTGAAGTTTACTATAGATCCATGGTGTAGATCTTAGATCTGTTCAGTGTCCTTCATTATAAGCTGAGATACCTAAGGGGAATGTACTTAAAAGTAATTTTTGCATATAGATCCCATTCAGATATATCATTTTGTACTTTAATCTATTATATATCTTAAACTTAATGAAACACTAATTCATATTTTTGAAAATTACACTGTCTGGTTCATCCTCTACTTCTTGTGTCATAAAGCTTGGGTTTTAGGCCTTTTCTTCAAGTATAGATATGTATTTTCTAATGTAAGATCTTTGAATCATATTCTTAGCTTTTCATACTGTTATCTCTACATAAAATCACCAAACCCTTCAGAAAATATTCTCTCTAAGCTTCAGCAAATTTTTGCATACTCCAAGTCATTGGAAATCAACAATTTTAAGCCTAGTCGAGAATGGAGGATCTGTTTAACATAGAAAAACGAATTTTTTTTTACTGAAATTTGGTATGTGAATCCCTCTTGACCTAATATAACATATCCCAGAGCCATGACCCTTATTTTTATGCAAATTTATGAATACAGTCATTTTAGGGCATGAAAAGCTGCTTTTCCTCACCTTTTTTAGAATAAAAGTTGAGTAAAGGTTACTGCAGTACTTGGAATTTATTTCTGAGTATTTTTAAACACATTTTATAATATATAAAGCAAAAAAACCTAAAAAATTCATTTTTCAGGCATGTCTTGCTAAGAAATCCATTTTGGGAACATTACAGTGGTATCAAAACTCGATCTCTGCCTCAGCATGTGAGATCAATTTTTCAGAGAAAGTGAGAAGAGAAGAACAGAGAACAAAATTATGGAGAGGGTGATATTACTCTCATCTATTTTCAAATCCATGAAGAACCTTCCCAAGGAGGATGAGCAAACAGAAGAGGAAGTACCCTGCACTTCCTATTCTAATCAAGAAGACAGAAATAGAAGAAGGGGAAGACTCCAAATTTTGGAGGAAAGAAGGAATATAAGCTCACAAAGCTTCTTCCTAAATCTAATTAGAGCATTCATGAAGATCTCAAGCAACTCAGAAGGGAGATGTCTGAAGAATCTCCAAAAGGGTTTGAACCTCAGTCAAACTTTAGATCTTCACACAGTGGGTGTGAGCATGCAGCCACACAGTGTGATGTACAGTGAAATATTAAGCTCAGATCTGCCCTGAGACAGATAGAAGAAGAAGAATAAGTGACTAAGAGGGAAACTCTTAGTGATTCCTTGAAGAGATGAGTCTCAAGCCCCGAAACTTAGAAATCAGTTCTATTTTTCAGAGCATTGCAAGGCCAAGGTGAAGAGCAGAAAGAAGAGTGATATATTTACTCTATTGACCTTTGAAGGGTCACCTACATGTTAAGCCAAAGAATGGGCGAAATAGCTGGACTCCTTCCTATAGCTGCACCAAATTCCTGAAGAAGAAGCCATCAAAATTGCAGCCTTACATTTGGGAGGTAAGGTCTATGCTTGGTTGAAATTTGAGTTTCTCTTTTGCAAAAATGTAAAAAATTAATCATACATAAGTTTCACTAAAGCATTAGTGAATAGGTTTGATAAGACAGTTCATCAAAAACATATGGTAAATTCAAACCAGAGGACTCAAATGAAATCCCTGCATAAAAATGCAGATCCATTTTAGAAACACATGGAAAGGGCTGAAAAATTGCATCATGCCTTGCTAGAGGCAAGACTACCTTCCCACACCTTTGAACAAAAGAACAAAGATGTCTCTTCTTCAAAGGTGGATCATTCCATTGGGAGGTTGCCCAATTTTGTTGTCATTAGATCTAGATCTGATCTAGTGCCTCATGCAGAGGAAGAAGGAGCTTTTTCTCCAACAAGAGGGATTCTTGTGGCATGGCAAGAAAATCCCCAAGATCTCATGTATGGAGATCAAGGCACAATTCATGATCTACATGTGCCATCAATGAGAAGGTGTAGAACCATGGAGACACAAAGTGAAGATAGGGAAGGGAGCCAATTGCATTCCTATCCATTGCAGAAGTTTGATGCACCTAAGAAGGTGATTGGATTGCACATTGGAAGCATGGAGGGTTTTCTCTATTCATATGTTCAGTCACCTCTTGTTGATGATGTCTCATTACATGGAGACATTGCACCAAGGAGACCACTGGATCAACAAAGGAGGATGAGTGCTTCACCTGTTGAGGCACAAATCATTGATTTTAGAAGAGTGGAGACCTTGGAAGGTCTTGATACAGTGCTGAGAGTTTGGGGTAGACTCAAGAAGGAGAGAGGCAGTCTCTCAACATCATCCACACCCACTCTCATTTTAGTTTCTGCGTTGTGGCAGGAGAATCAGGGAAATGGTAGCAACCTTCCCACTTGTACATTTGGCATGGGAGCTATCTATGCACCTAACTCTTTGGAAGAGTTAACTCAGTCACCTCTTTTCTCCTTGAGGATGGAAGGAGAATCATCTATGAGCTAGTCCTTTTGCATGAGAAAAAGCTATGGTAAGGACATTGTTTGTTTACTTGTTGATTTACATATTGATTCCTTAACCATATATGTGCATGATGTTGCTCCAAGGAGGAGCATTCTTACTTTGAGGCTGCATGGTCTACTTGAGCCCATGAGCAATGTTGATGACCACTCACTTGGTGGACTTGGGGAAGATTTGTATTTTGGATGGCATGCTCACCATGCATCATACATCACTCATTTTCTCCAAATACATGAGGAGAATGTAGCAGCAAACCAGTGGTTGAAAAGCCACATCTTTTTCATTCTCTATTGCAGTTTATGCTCAAACTGTGCTGGTTGCATATGAGGGATCATTTCCCTACTGACTTGCTACATATGGCAGCCAGCATGACTTTCATTATGGCTCCTTATGCTACTATTGATCACATTATTGTCAAAAGCATGATTGGGAGAGAGGAACATGGGTTGAATGTGTCCCTTGGGGGAGAAGATCCCCATATTTTTTGCAGTACATGCTCTAATGGGAGCATGGGATATGATGTGGACACCATAGTTCATCATTTGTTCTTTCTTGAGGTGAGCCATGTGATTGAAAGGGTGCCATATGATGATGATGACCTCCTATCCATGACATATGAGAAGCATTGGGCTAGCTTGATTCACAATGTAGGAGGAAAGATCCTTGGAGATCTAAACTTCATCTTGCCACTTGAGGGCCACCTTTTTGCAGCCCAAGATCAACTTTCACTATACACTTGCCATAAGTGGAGATTTGAACAGCGTGGGGTAGGCTATGATGCTTACCACTTGCAGATTTTCAGCCCACTTTCTTTGCTGGAGCTCAAGGTGGAAGAGGATTTTCAGAAGTTGCCTTATCTAGAGGTAACTAGATTCTTATGGATGATAGCATGGGTGTGGGAGACACTCATTGGGAGAAATTTTCCCCATGCTCTTCATCACTCCTACGTTAATGAGGCCATTGAGCAACAAGAAGATCACCACTTGCACCTTCCATTTTCTCATGATGTACATTTTCTATCTTACACTTGGAGGAAATCATTGGAGGACAGATTCATCACTTATCATTTCAGCCATGGTGGGGTCCATTGATGAGGCCAAAAGAAGAGGGAAGGAGAATTTTTGTTCTACCCTGTAGTTGCTTGAGGAAAAGAAACATTTTGAAGGGGGAGGATAGTAATGATCCTAACTAGCCCAAGCTAGTAGGAATATTCAATGTCATTTTATTTTTATGTTTTATGAATATAATGTAAAGGAGAACAAATAAAAACTCCTAAACATGAGAATAAATCAATGCCCAATGTGAAAAGAGTCAAATCATGACTTGCTCAATAAAATCCACTAGTATGTGAAATAGGTTCAAGCTATTTGACCAGGTCAACAGGACCAAATCATAAAGCAGACCAAATACATTGAACCACTTTGAAGACCCAGCGTAGTTCTAGAAGAAGGATCCCATTTGAAAGGGGTTAATTCATTTGAGGTGGTTTAGGATTTTGCACATCCTCATCTTATAAAAAGAAGGAGAAGGCTCAAGGAAAATTTTGTTGATGATAATTATATTTTGAGATTTCTTGAGCAACTCAAACTCTCTTGGTTGTTTAGCTAAGAGAGAGGAATTTCATGTTTAGGAATTCCTCTTCCTTCCTTGAGGGTCTCTTGGAGGGGATTATGCTACATTTATCCACTACATGGAATTTTTTCCAAGCTTCACCTCCCTTTACAGCGTAAATCTTGATTAGGGCTTCACTATTTAGAGAGCTGCAACAAGTGGAATCAAATCTATTCGGATCTGAAGAGTTCTATTGCATCTTTTCAATGGGGAAGTCATCTAAACCATTGGCAGGAATGCAATAGCTGTTTGAGATTCATATTATTATCTTGGCTTGAGGCCAAAGTGTGCATCACTTAATCAGCATATTTAGCTTCAGAAACTGCATTATTTTGCAGGCAGAGTTGCAGTGTTTATTTGCTAGCAGTTTGGAGGAGATATCTCCTATGAAAGGGTTCTTTTCCTTCACTGAGGTGATCCATGGATTGGCCAGCCAATCCATGTCCTATTTCAGATATTATCTATTGTGTGACTTATTCTTCATAAATTTTTTAATTTTACTACAGATCCATGGTGTAGATCTTAGATCTATTCAGTGTCCTTCATTATAAGCTGAGATCCCCAAGGGGAATGTATTTAAAAGTCATTTTTTCATATATATCCCATTTAGATATATCATTTTGTACTATGATATGTTATATATCTGAAACTTAATGAAACACTACTTTATATTTCTGAAAATTATGTTGTCTAGTTCATCCTCTACTTCTTGTGTCATAAAGCTTGGGTTTTATGCCTTTTCTTCAAGTATAGATCTGTATTTTCTACTGTCAGATATTTGAATCATATTATCAGATTTTAATACTATTATCTCTACATAAAATCACCAAACCCTTCAAAAAATACGCTCTCTAAGCTTCAGCAAATTTTTGCATACTCCAAGTCATGGGAAATCAACAATTTTAATCCTAGTTAGGAATGGAGGATCTGTTTAACATATAAAAACGCATTTTTTTTTTCTTAAATTCGGCATGTGAATCCCTCTTGACCTAATATAACATATCCCAGAGCCACGACCCTTATTTTTACACAAATTTCTGAATACAGTCATTTTAGGGCATGAAAAGATGTTTTTCCTCACCTTTTTTAGAATAAAAGATGAGTAAAGCTTGTTGCAGTACTTGGAATTGATTGCAAAGTTTTTTTAAACACATTTTATGATATCTAAAGCACACATCCCTGAAAAATGCATTTTTTAGGCATGTATTGTTGAGCAATCCATTTTGGGAACATTAGACTTTCCATATCAAGGCCATTTCAGTGCTCCTTTTCAGTGGAGGAGACTTATAATTCATTGGTAGGAGAGTATTGGATGTATTGAGCTTAATTTTCAGATCTTTGCATGTGTCCAACCACATTTTGATCCCTACAACACAGTTTTACTTCCAGATCTGTGTTATTCTTGTAGGTGAAGTTGTAGGGTGTTTTGGCACACCATCTGGAGAGTTGGTTTTCAAGTGTTGGGGATCTTCCCTTCACTTTGGAGATCCATTGGAGGAGATAATTCTCTTGTTCATATCAAATCAGATCCAGTTCCAGATCTAAATATTTTTGTAGATCTGCAGTCTTAAAATTCAGATCTACAATTTGTACATGGCGTATTGCTAAAAACCCCGAGGGGATTTTGAAGAGGAGCCTATATAGTGTATGGATATGTTATAGATCTTAATTTTCATGCACTTATCTGCTCTAGATCTAAACTATAATCTACAGCTATTGTAGCTCAATAAAATAACATTATAAGGCTTTTTCTAGTCTTAGTACATGGTTGCAGAACCTCTTTTTGAGGATTTTCTTCTATTGGATACTTCTATTTCTTGTTATATATTTTATGGGCCATATTGTAAATCTATTTTTCTATTATAAATGCAAATGAAGGGTCTTTGTATTGGCCTCCTACTTTGTCTATGATGATCTGTGTTATTTTCCTGCTATTTTGCATTCTATTGTTGCAATCCCCATTTTGGAATATTACAGTGGTACCAGAGCATCATCTTGGCACAATTTGTGCTTTCTAAGAAGCCAATATGTCTTATGAAGAAGAGGAGCCTCTTACTGACAGAGAGAAGAGGTATCTAAAGAGAATACACAAGAATTTTGATTACACAAATTACAATGAAGACAAGGGTAAAGCCCCTTTATATGGAGGTGAAGATGAAGATAAGGATTTTCCTAAGATCCTTCTTAGAGACATGAAAGATATTGCTAGAGAGATCAAAGAGATGAGAATGTACATAATCAAAGAATCCTGTAAAGGATTCAATCTTGGAGAAGGCTCTAGCATCTCTCATCACTTGAATGATCAACCAGTGCATCAGCCACAATTTTCCCAACGCTCTACCATGCCTACCCTTTTGGTTGTGGGAAATGAAGGGTTTCAAGAGCATGAATCCCTTGAAGACTATTTTGGAGAATATGAGTCTCAAAATCAGAGATTCAAATATCACTTGATTTTTCGTGATTTTTGTCACATCAAGGAAAATAGAAGACCAAGGCATCATCATAGAGGTGGTGGATTCATTCAGAACCATGATTGGCACCACACTATGGGAAAATTCTTTTTACCAAATTTTGATGGGTCATCCAAGTGTTCTTCCAAACCTTGGGTAGAAAAACTTGACATCTAATTTGAGTTGAACAAGGTTCCAGAGATGGAGGCTATCAAGATTGTAGTGTTGCACCTTGAAGGTGAAGCACATGAATGGTGGTTCCATGGCTTGTCTACATTGGGTCATGCCAATGTCACTGCTTATTCATAGTTCACTAGAAGGCTAGTGGAAAGATTAGAAGAGATCCAGAGGCACCATTCATGAGCCTAGAAAATTTGAAACAATCAAGTAATATAGAAACTTACATCTCCTAATTTTTAAGATTATATGTTATGGTTCCTGATTTGTATGTAGCAAGAAGGGTGTACATGTTCATTGATGGTTTAGATGAAACTCTCCATGGGTTCGTTAAATCTACCAAGCCCACTACCATACATGATGTTATTGAAAGGGCTAGAGACCTTCAAGATTCCTTGCCAAAAGCAAAGGCAAATTTCTAGCATAAGCCCTCTTTTCCTTCAAAGGGAAAGGAATAAAAAGTTGCTCCTTCAAAGGATAGCTCATACAAGAAACCTCTTGATGATGACGTCCAGAAAGATCTAAGAAGAAGGAAGCTTTTCTTCACTTGCCAAGAATCATGGGCACCTAGAAATAGATGTGCTGCTAGAAAATAACATTACATAGAGGTCTTCTTAGATGATGAGGAGGAAGAAGAAGATGAACCAAGAATAGGTCACAACACTGACACTGCAGGATGAGAACCAACAACATCAGGAGATGGGAATGGATCAATTTCTCCTATTGGAGGGGCTCTTGCATCCTTGAGAGGAGTACCTAAGTACTTGACCTTAATAGTTCAAGGTTCCATGTTGAATCAGATTTTTTCTGTTTTGATTGACAGTGGGGCTACCTACAATTTCATTGATGCCCAACTAGTGCAAAGGAGGGAAATAGCCATTGATTCTTTTGAGGGATTCTCTGTTTTGGTGCCAGGAGATAGAAAAATGAAATGCATGCATTATGTACCATCCTTATCAGTCACCATGGGGAAATATACATTGGTTGATCACTTATATTTGGTTGACATACCTGACACCAATGTGATTTTGGGTGTTCAATTGTTGATTACATTAGGAAAAGTCACCACTAATTGGGAAGCTTTGCAAATGGAATGGGTGGATAAGAAGAGTGGTGAGACTCAAATGATCAAAGGCATGCATACATATCCCTCACATACCACTTTCACACAAATAACAGAGATGGATTGCGCAGTGGAAGCAAGGACCTTACAGTCCCATCTATCATGCTCATGATATTGCTGCACGGGACACTATTATCTAGTGGAAAACCACCTAGGAGGCCACCTGATTCAGATTTTGTGGGAAATGTCTCACAACATGATGCTCCAAGCATATATCCAGGAGGGATGGGAGCATTGGGAGACAATGATACATCACTGGGAGTCTTGGGTAGGCTCAAGGAGGAGGGAGATCTTCTCCCAATATCATCATTACCCACTCTCATTTTAGATTCTGCGTTGTGGGAGGAGAAGCATGGAAGGAATGGCCTTCCAACATGAACCTTTGGCATGAGAGATGTCAAAGAGGAGAGAAACCATATGATAAACATTTATGTTGATAGATCATCAGCGTTGTCACTATGGGAGATTGATCCATATTGGAAATCCCAGCTGTTGGTGGATTATTCCAAGGATCTTCACACTTGCATGATCCTTGATGACCAGCTGCATGAAGAGGGTTATCTATTCTATGAAGGATTCATCCATTATCATGGTAGGATATTATTTTCTAGAGCCTCCAAGCTCAAGGATAAGTTACTACAAAGGGCCTATGAAGAGTTCCATTTTAGCCACACATATTCCATGAGATTCTACAACATCATCATGAGGAGCTACACTTGGAAGGGATTTGAAGGAGAACTACATCAGCATTTTCAAATATGCATGTATCATGTGGAGATGGGATAGCAAGATGACTCTATAAAGGAGTTAATTCAGCCATCTCTTTCTCTTTTTGAGGAAGGGGATAGATCTATGCACCACTCCATTTGTTTGGGGAGGAACTTTGGTGAAAAATATGCTCATGTAAATAACGTTTCATTTTATTATTGTTTTCATTCTTTCACCATGTATATGCAGGCCATGACTCCAAGGAGGAGTATTGTAACTTATAAACTTGATGGCCAACTTTGGGCC
Organism: Pinus albicaulis; assembly: GCA_034641835.2. Lineage (NCBI taxonomy): Eukaryota > Viridiplantae > Streptophyta > Pinopsida > Pinales > Pinaceae > Pinus > Pinus albicaulis. Next base: position 75,906 of record MU968336.1, on the reverse strand, counting down.
ACAAAAATTTCTGAACATGGCCACTCCCTTGGAGGAAAAAGGGAGATTTTGTTTCATGAGCTTGCAACTTAGTGAGATGACTTCGACAGCAAGTAAGTGGTGGGGAAACCACTTACCAAACCTTGATTTGATGCAGGCATGAGATGCACTGTTTTGGTTCCACATGTGGGACTATGACCCACCTCCATATGCACAAATTTATGTTTGTATATATGTAGTTTTGATCCTATACATTGATTATGTACTTGTAATTTTTATGGGAATGTATGGAGGGAGTATGGGAGGTATGCATGTGCCCTATGGGGTGGAGATTATCCATGTACCTTATGCTACATGTTCGAGGGACAACATTGGGAAATCCATGTTTGTTTTATTTGAGATATTGTCTCCTTATGGGATGGATTATTTACATCTCATGAGAACCATAGAGGAGCAATTCATGGAGGGATGGATTGGTGAACACTTAGCCTATGGAGGAATCTTATCACATGAAGGTGTCACCAATGGAGGAGGAGGAGAGTTGCAACACTCAACTTATCAGTTGCTTGAGGACAAGAAAAACTTGGGAGGGGAGGACTTTAATATTCCCAATTAGTCCTATGCTAAATGGAATATTCATTTTGTTTTATTTCTTTGTTTAAATAATAAAAGTGTAAAGGTGGTCCATAATACTCCTAAATAATGAATAAATCAATGCCAAATGTAAAAAGGTTGAATCTTGGCTACTAAATCAAGCACCCTTAGGTGTGAAAGGGGCTAGACATTTTGACTGGGACAACCTTGACCAAATCTACAACGTTGTCTTGGAGGAGTGGCCATCAATGAGGCACAACGCAGTTTTAGATGGAGATGCCTTGTGTGAAAGGAGTGATCTCATTGGAAGTGATTTAGGGTTTTCAAGCTCTTAACTTATAAAAGGAAGAGGATGGAAGCATTAGAAGGTTGTTGATGGTTATGATATTTCTGAATATATTTTCTATTTAGAAATATATCATTCTCTTGTTGTTTAGCTGAGAATTAATTTTTTTTAGCATTGGGTGTTCCTAGTCAAGAATCCCACATCTTCCCATTGAGTAGCTTTTGGGAGTGTTTGCATTGTATTGTCCACTATATAGCTGAAGGCCAAGCTTATTATTTCAAATACAATAGAGATCCTTTTGAGGGTTTGGTTGTCTTTGGAAGCTGCAACAAGTGGAGGCTAGATCTTTCCAGATCTGGGCCATTTGTAATATTCCCACTTTAGCACACAGCTAAATGGAATATTAAAGTTTTTTTGTTTACACCTAGGAGGTAAATAAATGGGTAAGGAGACCCATACGTTGTAGAATAATGAATAAAATCCATAATAATATGAAAATTGTATTCAGAAGAGCTGGATTTCATACCCTCAAGTATGAAAGAGGACATTTTCATGAGGACAAGGTCAAGTTTGACCAAGTCAATAGCGATGGGATAAGAGGTGGAGACCACTTGGAGAGACAGTGCAGTGTGAATGGGAGGAAGTCTCCTTGGTGGAGGAAACCCTAAGGAGTGGGACGCATGGGGATAGAGTTCTCACTTGTTTAAAAGGAGGGCAAGGTAGCCATTGTTACTCATGTTTATGATTATTTATTTTCATGTCTGTTTAGACTTGGAGCATCTTCTTGCTATTTAGCATAGTTGCAGTGTTTTTCAACACAAGGAATTCATGTTTAGGATTCCTTCTCCTTCTTGAGAGGCCTCTTGAGGGATTGCACTTCATTTCTCCACATCCAGGCTCAAGCCAAGCCACCTCCTTCAGCTATAGTTTTATTTCTACTGAAGTATAACGTTGTGTTGCAGGGTGTTGCAGTGGAGGTTCCACAACACCATTCCTTGGCTTTATTTTTAGAGGAGGGAGCCTTCTTTCCTTTGGGAGATTAGTAAGGAAGGATTTAGAGCATATTGTAGATATTGGCACTTGGCCAACACATTCTATTCCACCTGCATCGTAGTATCCCTCAGTGACTGTATTATTTTTAGAATACATTTGCAGTGAGGGTTTGTAGTGTTAATTGGAGGGTGAGATCTTCAGTGATAGGATCAACCTTTCACTCGGAAGATCCATTGGAGGAGTTCTACTCATATTTTGCATCATCTACAGCCATCTCCATCTAGTTCCAGTTCTTGAGTTGCAGCTGCTTCTGCAACTCCAACATTTCTGCAGTTTTGCCATCTTGTGTATATTTCAGCTTATCCTTCTAAGGATTGTTGTACTATTGCTTCCGAGGGTTGATATCTTTCTCCGCTAAATATTTTGAGCTTTACATTTCTTTATCCATGTATTTACATTGTTTTGTAGTAATTCTCCATAATAGACTGCGCAGTCATAGTCTGGTTTTATACATATATAGCAGTGTTCTTCATTTTATTGTACATGTGTGGTTAAGGCTTGCATTGCCTTGCTTGAGTGATTTCTCCGTCAAATATTTGTACTCTCTTTACTGCTATAACATCACTTGTTGGATATATACATCTTCATATATTTAGGATCATTAAAATATCGGTGTTTCTCTATTCCTTGTTCCGAAATTGTTGCAATCCCTTCATTAGGAAATTTTCAAGACAACTAGGTGTGGGAGACCTGTTTAACCCACCTAGAGTGATTTATTTTGAGCCTCCTCTTGGATTTCGGTCTTAGATAAATTTATCTAAGGGATCTAGGTCTTGGTTTCAAATCTTGTAGCAGCCATTCCTGGGAAATGCATTTTCCAATCATGCCTTGCTAGAAGATCCCGTTTTGGGATATTACAGTGGTATCAGAGCATAATATTGGCTCAACCTGTGGATATCAGCCATGATGATATCAAGAAAAGAGAAGTTGAAGACTCCATTATGTGTATGAAGGAAGGAAGATAGGCTTATAAATCTTCTTCCAAGATCTGTACAGAGCATTCATGAAGATTTCAAGAAGGTAAGGAGGGAGATGTGTATAGAATCTCTAAGAGGGTTTGAAACTGAGTCAAACTCTAGATTTTCTTATAGGGAGTGTGAGCATGCAGCCACACGCTATGATGCACAGTGTAGTCACATGCCCAGTTTTTCCATGAGAGGGAAGGAGAAAGAAGGAATGCCTAAGAGGGGATCTCTTAGTGGTTTCTTGCATGAATATGACTCTCAAACTCGGAATTTTAGAGATCATATCACTTTCCCATAGTTTTGAAAGATCAAGATCATGAGGAGCAAGCAGCATAATGTGGATAGATTTCTTATTTCTACCTTTGATGGTTTACCTACATGTTTAGCTAGGGCTTGGGTTGAAGAGCTAGACACCTTCTTGCAGCAGCATCGAATTTCTAAAGATGAAACCATCAGAGTACCAGCGCTGCATTTTGGAGGTAAGGCCTATACATGGTGGATATTTGAGTCTTTTAATTTAAATAATGCAAATACTTATTCCTATGTAAGTTTCATTAAAACTTTGGTGGAAATATTTGGTAGGAAGAACTCTGAAACACATGTGGATAAGACAAACAAATTTAATACAAAACCCTTGCATGTGATGGAGGAAACCATAGACTCAAAACCTTTTCAGAAAGCCATGGAGGAGGCTGATATCTTGCATTATACTTTGCTAGAGGCAAGACCTTCATCTTTTATTTTGGCACAAGAAGGCAAGGAGGTCCCTTTTCTAAAATAGGATCCAATCATTGGAGGGATGCCCATTCATGTTGAGGAGACTAAGGGCAATAGTGTTGTCAGATCTGGAGTTTATCTAGCACCTCATGCATAGGGAGGAGGAGATATTTCTTCAACTAGAGGTATTCTTGTATCATTGCAAGGAATTCCCTGGGATATCACATGTGGAGATCAAGGCACAACTCATAATTCACATGTGCCATTGATGATAGGGTGTGAAACTATGGAGATACAAGGAGGAGATAGGGAGGATGACCAACATCATGTGATGAGGAGCACACACCCCTGTCTATTTCATGAGGTTGATGCACCTAAGAGGGAGACTGGATTGCACAGTGAGAGTAGGGACAAGTCTATCCATACATATATGTAGTCTACTCTTGATGAGGATGTCTCATTTCCTGGAGACATTTCACCAAGGAGACTATCAGATGAGAAGATGATGAGAGATGCTTCACATTTTGAAGCACAAATTCATTGATTTCAGAGGAGTGGAGACCTTGGGAGGTCATTATACAGTATTGAGAGTCTTGGGTAGACCCAAGGACGAGAGAGGCATTCTCTCAACATCATCTTTACCCACTCTCATTTCAGATTATGCACTGTGGTAGAAGTAGCAAGGGAAGGATAGCAACCTTCCAACTTGCATCTCTAGTATGGGAGATTTCAAAGGAGAGGATAGCCATATGACAGATGTTCTTCATGGGAGATCATCAATGCTGTCACTGTGGAGGATAGGTCCATATTGGGACTCCCAGCTGTTGGTGGAGTGTTTTAAGGATATTTTTATTTGTATGATATTGGATGATCAACATATGAGGAGATGCATGGATCATATGGATATGGAGGAGATACATGAATCTTTGGAAGAGTTAGCACAACCACCTATTTCCTCTTTGAGGATGAGAGGAGACTCATATATGAGCCACTCCATGTATATTGGCAAGGCATATTGTAATGGTATTATTTGTTTGCATGATGACTTGTGTAATGTATATATGCATCCCTTAACTATATATGTGCAGGACTTTTCTCAAAGGAACATCAATCTTCCTTCTAGATCTCATGGTCTACTTGAGGCCATAAGTAGTATTGGTGATGGTCACTCCCTAGGAGGACTTGGGCAGGCTCTATCTTTTGCAAATCATGCTCACTTTGCACCATACACCATACACTTTCTCCTTATTTGTGAGGAGATTGGTGAAGCAAGAAAATGGTGGGGAGGCCACTCATCATTTCATTTTCTATGGCAGTTGAGAGTCAAACTGCATTGGCTACATTTGAGGGACCATTTTCCTTCTCCCTTACTTCACATAGTAGCCATAATTACTCTCATTATGGTTCCCTTTGTTGATATTACTATTTATTTTCTTGGGAGCATGATTGGGGGAGAGACATATTGGGTGGATGTGTCCTTTGAGGGAGGAAATACCCACACTTTTTGCACTACATGTTCTAAGGGGAGCATGGGGATGGTATGGCCACCATAGCAACACATTTGTTTCCTTATGAGGTGAGCCATATGATGGATGTGATGCCATATGATGATGATTTCCAACTCATCATATATGGGGATATTTGGTCCAGCATGACTCATAACATTGGAGAGGGGATCTTTCAAGATTCCATCTTCTTCTTGCCACTTGAGGGAAACATTATTGCAGCCTAGGATCAGCATAAACTCTACACTTATCTTAAGTGGAGAGGAGGACAGCATGGGGTAGACTATTTTGTCTACCAAGATTAGATTTTCATCCCACCTACATTGCCGAAGCTCAAGGTGGAGGAGAATTTTTAGGAGTTTCCATGTTGGGAGGTAACTCACTCTATATCAATGATTGCTTGGGGATGGGAGCTTCATATGGGGATGGTAGATCCCAACTCATATCAGACCTCATGCCTCAAGAAGTACCCTCAGTTTTATCTTGCAGTTGCTTGAGGACAAGCAACATTTGGGAGGGGAGGACTGTAATATTCCCACTTTAGCACACAACTAAATGGAATATTAAAGTTTTGATGTTTACACCTAGGAGGTAAGTAAATGGGTAAGGAGGCCCATACATTGCAGAATAATGAATAAAATCCCTCATAATATGAAAAGGGATATTCAGAAGAGCTGGATTTCATACCCTCAAGTATGAAAGAGGACATTTGCATGAGGACAGGGTCAAGTTTGACCAAGTCAACGACGTTGGGATAAGAGGTGGAGACCACTTATAGAGACAACGCAGTGTGAATGGGAGGAAGTTTCCTTGGTGGAGAAAACCATAAGGAGTGGGACCCATGGGGAGATATTTCTCACTTTTTTAAAAGGAGGGCAAGGCAGCTATTTTTACTCATGTTTATGATTATATTTTCATGTTTGTTTAGAGTTGGAGCATCTTCATGTTGTAGCATAGTTGTAGTGTTGTTCAGCACAAGGAATTACTGTTTAGGATTCCTTATCCTTATTGAGAGGCCTATTGAGGGATTGTACTTTGTTTATCCACATCCAGGCTCAAGGCCAAGCCACCTCCTTCAGCTACAACATTATTTCTGCTAAAGTATAACATTGTGTTGCAGGGTGTTGCGGTGCAGGTTCCACAACACCATTACTTGGCTTTTTTTTCAGAGGAGGGAGCCTTATTTCCTTTGGGAGATTAGTAAGGAAGGATTTAAAGCATATTTTAGATATTTTCACTTGGCCAACACATTCTATTCCATCTACAGCACAATATCCCTCAGTGACTGCATTATTTTCAGAGTACATTTGCAGTGAGGGTTTGCAGTGTTAATTAGAGGGTGAGATCTTCAATGATAGGATCAAAATTTCACTTGGAAGATCCATTAGAGGAGGTATACTTAGATCGTGCATCATCTACAACTATCTCCATCCAGTTCCAGTTCTTGAGTTGCAGCTGCTACTGCAACTCTGACATTTCTGTAGTTTTTCCATCTTGTGTATATTTCAGCCAATCCTTCTAAGGATTGTTGTACTATTGCTTCCACGGGTTGAGATCTTTCTCCCCCATATATTTTGAGCTTTAAATTTATTTATCCATGTATTGACATCTTTTTTCAGTAGTTCTCCATAATATACTGCGTTGTCATAGCATGGTTTTATACATATATAGTAGTGTTCTTCATTTTATTGTACATGTGTGGTTAAGGCTTGCATTGCCTTGCTTGAGTGATTGTTCCCTCAAGGATTTGTACTCTCTTTACTGCTATAACATCACTTTTTGTATATCTACATCTTCATGTATTCAGGCTCATTAAAATAACGTTTTTTCTCTATTGCTTGTTCCTACATTGCTGGAGTCCCTTCATTGGGCACTTTTTCAAGACAACTAGGTGTGGGAGACCTGTTTAACCCACCTAAAGTGATTTCTTTTGAGCCTCCTCTTGTATTTTAGTCTTAGATACATTGACCTAAGGGATCCAAGTCTTGGTTTCAAATCCTGTAGTAGCCATTCCTAGAAAATGTGTTTTCCAATCATGCCTTGCTAGCAGATCCCATTTTTGGATATTACACCATTTCAGTGCTTCGTTTCAGTGGAGGAGACTTCTACTTCATTTGGAGGAGAGTATTGGATGTCTTGAGCTTAATTTTCAAATATTGGCATGTGGCCAATCACATTTTGATCTCTACAGTGCAATTTTACTTCCAGATATGCGATATTCCTGTAGGTGCAGTTGTAGGATGTTTTGGCACACCATATGGAGAGTTGGTTTTCAAGTGTTGGGGATCTACCCTTCACTTTGGATATCCATTAGAGGAGATCATTCTCTTGTTCATATCAGATCAGATCCAGTTCTAGATCTAAATATTTCTCCAAATCTGCAGTCTTAAAACTCATATCTACAATTTGTACATGGTGTATTGTTGAAAACCCCAAGGGGATTTTGAAGAGGAGCCTATATAGTGTATGGATATGCTATAGATATGAATTTTCATGAAATTATCTATGAGTCTATATCTAAAATGTAATATACAGCTGTTGCATCTCAATAAAATAAAGTTGTAAGGATTTTTCCAGTCTTAATACATGGTTGCATCACCTCATTTTTATGATTTTCTTATGTTGGAGACTTCTATTTCCTGTTGTATATCTTATGGGCCATCGTGTACATCCATTTTTTGTTGTAAATAAAAATGAAGGATCTCCATATTGGCCTCCTACTTTTTCTATGATGATCTGCATTATTTTCCTGCTATTCTGTATTCTATTGTTGCAGTCCCCATTTTGGAATATTACATTTTAACACTCCCTCTAAACCATGGATAATTACACCTACAAATATATTTTCATCAATCAATATTCCATTCTGGTATCTCCATGCATCATCACGTGTTGTCACTAATCCTATTTTTCATGTAGTTCACTCTATGATCCTTCATCATTGCAAATTGTCAATGAAATTCCATGCTTATACTTGATTATCTCTTGATTATTTATGATCGTATGTTGAACATATTGGATCTAGAATAAGAAGAATTTTTCAATGGATGGGATACTATGCTACCATTCAGCCTCTTCCAGTGGGCTACTACCTGGAATATCATCATTAGAGATCATATCATCAAGGAGGACCCCTCAACCTGTTACCACATCAAGGAGCACATCTCGACCTGGAATCGCATGGGGGAGCTATACCTCTACAACTCCATATCGAGCAATAGGATATTCATTCATGCATGGGATCCCATATCAACCCTGGAATCACATTGGGGAGCTCAATCTCAACCCAGAACCGCATAGGGTTATCTCAACCCATCTTATTTCCTACTGATCTTCCAATCGACGACCCTAAATGTTAAAAGGGTGGTAACACTTGCATCATAATATACTTGGGTTGTACATCCCAATTTCACTCTCAACTCATTGGCCGAACAAGGAGAAATATTCATGACAAGCCCGACTTTTGGGTATGATGCTAACTGGGGTATACTCTGCAAAGACTAGACAGAGGAGCAACATTCTCCTACCCTATGAAGATAGTGGAGCAACATCTCTAACCCTATGGGTAATATATAGGGGTCATACCCTATTTTCCAGAGTCCCCTCAACCCCAGGAGCCCTCTATCTTAATTCCTCACCCTGGGAGCTCAGAAAAGGAGAAAGAGTTGGCTCAGTGTCCTCGATCAACGCTACTTTGAACATACTCACATCTAGTATATGCTTGTCTCAATAGCAGTTGATTCATGTTCATATATGACATCAAATAAAATATTACATTAGAACATAAATAATCATATAAAATAAAAAATGGATACCATAATCAACCTCCCTCTCAAGGAGGTGTCCATCACAAGCCTAAGTTTGTCTCAAACAACTGCATTGTATCAATGAATGGAGAAATATGGACATGCATCATAACTTCTGAATCATGGAACTACACAACCCAGGGAGCCCTCCATCCATCTTCGCCTCTTCCAACACACCCTTACTGGAGCTGCGGAAAAATGGTATGTGGAACAACCCCATGTCTCCAAATCCACTTTTTTGACTCTCACCAAAGAATTTCTATCATAGTTACATCTTTGTTATGACACTAGTACTAAACTCTTGACTTATTTTCATCAAACTTCTGTCACCTACCTTTCTGACCATGTCCAAGAATGGCACAAAAGGCGCAGCATGTGTAGGGCCCCTAAATTTGAATACCTTATTTATATGGATTGGTTCCTTAGAATTATTTTGTCCCCCATAGGTAAATATGTCTCCTCCCACTTCCCCCAATCTGAGGAATAAGCACTCCATATTACTTTGAAATATGACATGATCTATGCACAAGAAGGTTACGTTTATATTGTCCTTCATGATCTGGCTCGACCTAGTATTGCTAATGCACCAGGGGCATTTCATTTCTCTAATGGTGTCATTGGATCTATATCACACCCTCAATATCCACAATATCCTCAATGTCCTATGAGATATGGTCAACCCCAAAGGGGACTAGTTCATGTTACACCTATCCCCCTCCCATTCCTTCACATGGAAACACTTATCCAAGTCCCAACACATCATGTGCATATTCCCATCTGCATTAGTAGATGTTAGGGCTAGTTGTTGCTTCACCCAATTATCATAATTTTTCCCCATCTCCTTACTATCCTTATGCATCGCCTAATGCTCCAGCCCCACCATCCCCAATTACCTATAACCCCATGCCTGATCCACCTCCGCCACAATAGAAACCACCTCATCAAGGTCAATCATATGCTCAGTAGAACACAACAAATACCCCCAATCCCAAGATATATAACAATGGGAAGTGTAACCAGAACTAGCCATATCAAATTAATAAAGCGTTCTACTTGTGCCTCCATCCCCAACCCAAAAACATTCCTAATTCTCCTCCCCCCTAGCCAAAGTAACTCGTCCTTACATTGAAGGGGTTAATTACCACTTATCCAGGATCCTTGACAAAAATAACATTAAAACCTTCTTAAAGCCTCAAAGAACCCTCAGCCAACTCTTCAGATCAGCCAAGGACCAAAATGATCCCATGTTTGGTTATGGAGTATATGAGATCCGCTACTCATGTGGGAAGTCTTACATAGGACAAATCGGGAGGTCCTTCAAAATTCACTTAAAATAACACATGGTTGACAAAATCCACAACTATGTTTCTAAATCTGCCATAGTTGAGCACTCCCATTCTACCAAACACCTCATTTGTTTTGACAAATCCAAATTCTTAATCCCTGCCCCATACCATTAAATTTGGTTCGTTCGGGAAGCCCTTGAGATTGAAAAACACCCTAATAATTTTAACCAAGATGATTGGTACCATCTAAGTCAATCTTGGAAACCCACCATCCATTTTCTTTCATCGAAGCGTTTATCCTCTAAATCAGATTCCATCAATCCTTAACCTTTCCTTGAATTTAATCTATTTTTTCCTAACCTCCATCATTAAGTTCTAGATATATTTTCTTTCTTGATTTTCTATTTAATAATTAGTCTCCCTCTATAACTACATCCATATTTTTTTTTACCTTTATTCTTATATTTACTTCATAATTTCTCCTTTATTCAACTTAATTTCCTATTTATATTTTATGTCCTAAATTTATATTATTATTGTTTAATATATTTAATCTTAATTATTTAATTTATTTAAATTAACTAGAATCTATTTCATCTTATTTTCAATTTTATTATAATCCAATTCATATTAAAAAAAGAAATCTATTAATTTATTTCAATATCTTCCTTGTAGCTAATGGCTAGATTCCATTAATTAAATAAATTTATTTGATACCTCTAATTTATTTGGTTAAATTTATTTAATCAATTTAATTTTAATTATTTTTATAATTTAATTTAACTAATTTCCTTCTCTTTAACTAAATCAACTTATTTAATTTATTTAATTTTTTAAACGGATAATTTCATTCATATCTCTCTTAGCTATTCACTATTGTTAATAATCGTTTACTCATCCCCTAGCTAATAGCTAGATCTCTCCTCTGCTCTATATAATATGGTACATCGCTCTTCCTATCACATATCAAGATTTTTCTCTTGAAGATGGGTGAAGTGTTCACCCGAAACATCTCTTATATTGGGACCTTCGATGAGAATACACAGGATTCTAGAATCTCTAATCAACATGTTCTTGATTATGGAAACAAACACAATATAATCATATCAAGTTAATCAATGCAACCAAGGTCCACCACCTAATTCCCATAAGGTAGAACAACATAATCCCAAACCCAACAATAGGGTGGAGAACCCAAGCAAAACATGTATCTTCGTTCGAATAAACCTTGTGTATGTTTCAAAGTATTTGGCCATTATAATCATGAGTGACCCCTTTTACCTCAAATGCATCAAGCATGGGAAGTTCAAGCAACTGATTCTAGAGGACCTCAGCCCATCACCCCACCTCTTCCCCCTCCTGCTTCATCATAACTTGTTGTGCTTACAAAGAATTTCCTCATCAAGGATATATAGTTTCCAAACCCACATAGGATAATGTAGCCCCTCAACCTTCACAATCTAGCCAAAAAAATTACGAGATCCTCATGATGAATTCTAATGAATTCAACACTGAAAAAATCAACCTCCATACTCGGTCACTCCAATATGACAAGCCACCTACAAATTCAATGACTTACTCCCAACCTCGAGTTTCCTCTAAGCCTCTGTTGTCGCAAAATGGTACCTTATAGATCCCTCCACCTAAGGTAGAGATTATCCCTAAGATCCCAAAAGTTCCATTACGTTGAAAGGTTGCTTCTTCTAAAGATGCCCATACTTATAGCATAGTAGATGACTTGGCGTAGTCTCTTGCTTCCATGTCAACGTTGCAAGTGCTCTAGACCTGTCCATCCCAATGGAAATTTCTACTATATTCTTTGGGCATTATGGATCCTTCCGATAAACATATGATTGTCTTTGATGCAGAAAAAGTAGAAGATCCCCCCCTTCCTTCCTCAGATGCCTTTCAAATACTAGTCTCTGTAAAAAACCCGAAGGTATAACAGTGTATCATAGATGAAGGTGCCTCCACCCGTGTTATGGTCACTAGTGTTTGGAAGAAACTTGGTTCACCTGACCTATCCTCATCCATCATCACTCTCTGTGCTTGGTATGATCACCCCTCCAAACCCCTCAATATCTATCACAATTGTCCAACTATTTTTTCCAGCAAGACAGTCTTAATTGATAATGAACTCATTGATACCCCATTAGATTATAACATCCTCTTGGATCTTAGTTACACTTATGCCATGTTTGATGTCACATGTGTTGTTTTTCGAAAGGTATGATTTCCTCATAATGGAAATATTGTCACTATAGATCAGTCGACTTAGTATGTTCCTCTTTCTCGGACCTCTCCGCATACCACTATCTCATCTGTGACTAGAAATAACAATATCCCATCCTTCACCAATGTTTATCCTAGAGTCTACAAATATTCCATGATGCTTGGTGTTTATTATGGCGCACTGCCTACCCTTTCTAAGCCTATATTGTCCAATTTTTTATGATTCAAGCGTCACATTCTACCAATAAATGATCTAGTATGCCTTCACAGTAGCCAGGTTGCCTGCAACCTCCTACTCTCATCTCAACCCATCCTTTAAGTACTATTCCTCCAATCCCATTTCCTTTTGTTGATATCTCTCCCAGTCCTTTTCAACCAAGAACGATTCCCCTTAGTCTTAACCATTCAAGAGTAGTTCCTTCAGGTCATTACCCTTCTAGTGAGATACATTTCTTATTCCCGCCACCTAGAATATTTTCTACCCCTTTTATGGCTACGTTGAGTCTACCTAACATCACCTTGGGGATCCTATTATGGTACATTGATCCTCTCGGAAATATTCCTCATAGCCAACTCAAACCTTATATGGCTTTGACTGCGGCTCCAGCCCATTATACCTTCCTTGAGTTCAGTTCCACAGCAACCTCAGAAAGACACTATCCATGTTCTAAAATCATCTGGTGAGGGGGGGAAGCTCAGAAAAATGGAACCAAAGACAAGGCACCCCAAGAAACTCTTGATCCTCCTAAGCCACCAAAGGCCACTCTCCCATGCGCTTTGTGTGATGTTGTTTGGCATGCCACTAATATTTTTCCTGAGCTCCCTCATATCAAGAGTGTAGTCTCTAACACCTTTCCTGACTCTAACATTCCTGAGGTTCAGGTCACCTTCCCCGAGTTAGCTAAGAAGAAGCAAGCCTTACGCATGAAACACTATTATGAATTGTGTTATAACTATGCCCATTATTCCCATCACTATCCTCATCTCGAAAAAAAAATTGATATACTTCAAGTCCTCCATGAGTTAGATGTCGCTCATAGTTCCCACACATATCCTCTACCTTTAGGTCTTCGCCCCAATGCATCTCCAAGATAGGAGGTCCCTTAACCACCCATTGTGATCCTTCCTCTTGGTGTCGAGATGAAGGATAGTGTTTCCCCTATTCTATACCTACCATCATCTATGGGACTGATGTATTGGGACTCTCTTAGAGTTTCCTATTTTTATTATGTTTAACCTTCTTCATATAACACTTCGGTCTCATCATCGATATATCTCTCATCTACTAGTCATCTACCCACTTATTTTGACAATGCACATGTGAAACTTGTCTCTCATGAATATGCCTCAGGTATTTCCTCATCATGTGTTCCTTCTTCCTCTCGTCCTCCCATATTTAATTCGAATGAAGAAATCATGGAAGCCATGACCACCCCTAATTATCCTTGGGATGATATGCACCATTGTGTGCACTTCCTTCCATAGAAAACCCATGATCAATATGTTGTGGAGTTCAAATACTTCATCCATGCTGAATTCAATTGGTTTAATTACCATTTATTTCGAACCTAAGAAATCGAACCACATCCACCTTGTGGCCATTACATTTCCACACAATGTTTCGGTAAGGGGGAATCTATTTTTTAGATTCTAAGAGAAGCAAATCTATTAAAACCTCCTATTGCATTTGGTAGTGTAAAATTTGGTGCCATTATTATTCCCTACCTTGAAGAACCTGTAATGTTACATATCACTTCAAATCACTCTAGTGATGATCCAATTAATCATTCCTCCATATTACATGAACAACTTAGTCCCTTAGACATTGTTGTTTTTCAACCACACTATTGTTTAGGTGAGCATCTGATTAATATATCCAAAGCCACATTTTGGTATAGTGACACCATGTATGTGAACCTAGAAAGTAAATCCATTTGATTCATATATGTAGTGTCAAGTTGGTAATCCACCATTTCCTTTCTCATACTACACCCATCATACATTCTTCCCAGAGAAAGCCAACCATAAACAGAAAATGGAAAACCACACCATCAAAATGTTTAGAGCCCACTATTCTAAACAAATTTGTCATGTCCATAGCATGCTACATCCGTCCATACAAAACCAAGGGAACCTATGCCCCTCCAGCTACTCATCATCATATATAGGATCTTGTGCCACTAGGGCTGAATGCTTAAATCGCTTATTTGAGCACTTGGAACACAATGGTGCAACACAAACTCCTCTAGCTAGGGGGCATCATTCCCACTTGATCATTCCCCTCCATCATCATATGTTGGGGGTGCATATCTCATTCTTGGGGGCATGATGGCACCCCTGGCCACTTCCTCACTTGATTAAAATAAGTCTTAGCCTAAACCCCAACGATCTAGGTATGGTCGATTATCCTTTTATCCTTAGATAGGTTGTCCTATCGGCCTATCCGGTGAACCATATATACATCACATATTGTAGATGCTTGATACCATATATTCAAATATTCCACTTTATGTTATACCAATATTACCACCTATTCCCCATGTTTGACTTGGTGGGCAGGGGTGATTCTAGACCTTCTCTATTAATTCATTCATGTATTCCTTTCTTACATTGAGTCTTCACCGGGAACAATTCTTACAAGAAGCATTAAGGCCATATTTGGACAAGTAAGACCACCTACCTAAAATTCGTAGATCCAAATTCAAATAGTCTATTTGTCTGCAATGATATCTCCAAGATTTAGGACCTTCTATGTTAGGTACCTATAATACTAGTGTATCCCCTTATTTTTGTCAGTGTATCCCCCTTATTGTTATCATTGTACCCCTGTAGCCCCCATATTTTTATTATTGTGCCCCATAAAATCCACTATTGTTATGGTTGTGCCCTTACATATTATTGCTAGGTCGGCTAGGATTATATTGTGACCCCATGGACTCCTATATAAATAAAGGAGGTTTTTTCATTTGTATCATCCAAGAATTGTTCATTTATGTAATGTAAAGGAGGTTTCCCCATTGAAGTGGCTTATTTCTAAGGCATTGATCTCTCTTTTCTTCTATTTTTGGAGTTGGTTTCATAACATTTGGTATCAGAGCTTTGGATTCTAGGGTTTCATTGCTTCAAATAGGGCATTGTGGAATTTTCTCTATAATTTTTTTTTCTACAAAGGTTAAGACACTAAAAAAAAACCCATTTTTAATAAATCTTGAGGAATTTCATTAAAAAAATTCAAATCCTGGTTTGGAATATTTTCGGAGATATGATCTGTGGAAGTTAGGTTTTTGCAGGCTCCCAAATTTCATCTAAAAGAGGTGACCTTGGGAAAATTTTCATAAATCTCTCTATGAGCATCAGATTGGAATTCTATAAGAAGTGGTCGAAACTACATAGACTTTAGTTTTATTTTGTATTATTTTTAGAGCTGAAGGAGGAAACAATGACACATGGCACACCATATAATTTTTCACTACAAAACCAGTCCATAATTAGGTCATTGTGGGAGATTGGGAATAATTTTGTCTCTAAGAATCCAAATTAGGCTAGGCCTATGGAATTCGAAATAAGATTCAGAGGCCTACTAAAAGATCAAATTTTAGATATTTAATATCCTAAATCACAGAGATAATTTAGTCTCAATATCGAGCTCCTCAAAAGCAAGAAAAAGGTGTGTATTGTTTTTTCAAATTGCATAAGTCTTGTTTGAAAAATTAGTTTCAAGTGATTCCAAGGGCATATTGAAGCATATATATCAGTATTGCATTATAAAATGCCCCATAAAAATAATTCAACACCCATTAATCCCTCAGAATACTCTCCTATGATGCATGAAGAGGAATAATTGCAGTATGATATATCAAAATTACAGTACCAAGTGCAACAAATTTCGATCTTACAAAGAGTAGTCAAAGATGACATAGATGGTTTAAAAGAAAAAATGTAGGCTAATTTGGATGGTTTGAAGGAACAAATTAATGCCAATATGGATGATAAAGTAGTGGAAGATCACATCGAGCATCAACAACAAGTTCTCCAACTCCCAAAGGATAACCTAACTTTGGTGTGGAATCGAATCGAATGAAACAACAGGAAGATCAACATCGCAGCGAAATAAGTTCTGAAGAAGTCATAGAAACAAGAACTTGACAACTATGAAATCAATCAATTTCATAGTATCTTAGCAAGTGGAGGAATTTACCCGTTGAATATACCACATGGGAGGATGAGAATTTTATACAGAAGCATCCAGAAATAATCAAGCGTTGAGGGAAAAACTTTTTTGAAGGAGAGGGGCATGTTAGGTCCCTATAATACTAGTGTATCCCTTTATTTTTTTTAGTGTAGCCCCCTTATTGTTATTTTTGTACCCATGTAGCCCCCATATTTTTATTATTGTGTAATGTTCCCAATTTTTAGCCTCAAGCTAAAAGGAACATTATAGTTGCATATTTTCATTTTGTTGAATAAAATGGGTAAGGAGACACCTTAACCCCTTTAGATGGAGAAATAACACTCCTTGTGTGAAAGGAGGAATAATAAAGTAGCTGATTTGAGCACCACATGGTGTGAACAGGATTGGATCATGCTTGATCTAGTCATCTTGACCAAGTCAACTAAAACTGTCTAGATACATTGCACCTTCTTGGATAGTGCAGTTTTAGTGGAGGCTCCACTTGCATGAGTTAGGTGGCAAGTGTGAATGGGACCCATGGTGAGAGGATTTCATTTTCTTTATAAGGAGGAGATGGCAGCCCATTTTCATTATGCATTAGCTTATTATTTTCATTGGGTTTGCAAAGACTTACATCCCCGAGCTGTTTAGCAGGGTTGTAGTGTTCTTGAGCCCAAGGCTGTTCCTGGTTGGGAATCCCTACCTCATCCTCAAGGAAGGAGAGGGTTTGATCTACATTTCCTAATTCTAGCATTTGGCCAAGCTTAATCCTTCAGGTACAACATTATTCTATTGGGTAGAAACGTTGAGTTGCTGGGTGCAGCAATAGAGGAACTCATAGAGTCATTCTTTGGCTTGTTCTTCAGTGGAGATCTTGTATATTCTTTGGAGGAGAAGAAGAGGAGACTCTCGGGAATAATTTCAGATCTTTGGCACCAGGCCAATCATTCACCATCTCTCACGGTGCAGTCTAGGGTAAAAACTACGTTATTTATGTAGGCAGTTGTTGGGAGGGGCATTGGAGCTTATCAGGAGGATTGTTTTTTAGTAAAATGGATAAACCCTTTTCTTGAGAAAATTATCAGAGGAGGGCATGAGTATTTCAGATCTACCATAGCCTCATTCTTGTTTTGATTCAGTTGCAGTGACAAGTTATTTGTCACACTGTACATTTTCCGGCATTTCTAGCAATCTCTCCTAGATTGGCTAGAAATCTTGTATTGGAGCCCATTATTTTATTCTTGGAAATTTCTTATATATTTCAGCCATATTTCATGTATATGCATCTACAACAGTAGCTACTCTAATATAGGCATAATTTTCACTGCTCTCTGGCATTTTGTGCAGTTGCAGCAACTCTTGTATTTCATGTGTTGATCATTGAAGATTGATTCTGGTAGCTTGAGTGACTTGTCCCTCAAGATATTTTTGTATATTGTAGCTGATATATTAATAAACATGATGGATGTATTATATTCCATTTATTTACATGTTCATATTTGCATAGTTTCATGATTGTGTTCATGTATTGTTGTAGGCTCTCTATTTGAGTAGTTTCCTAAGGGACCTAGTTTGGGGAGATCTGAATAACCCATCTAGGGACATTTCTTTGGGCTCAAATTTTGGAAGAGAAGTGTTTTATGTATTAAAAAAGGGATCCAAGACCCATTTCAGCTAATTTTTGCACTACCTTCCTTATACAACGTCCTTGAGGACCATATTGCAGAAATTCCCGAAAAAGGAACATTACATATTGTGCCCCATAAAAGTCGTTATTGTTATTGTTGTGCCCTTACATTATTATTGTTAGGTCGGCTAGGATTATATTGTGACCCCATGTAATCCTATATATAGAAAGGAGGTTTCGGAATTTGTATCATCCAATAATTTTTCATTTATGTAATGTAAAGGAGGTTTCCCCCTCAAAGTGGCTTATTTCTAAGTCGTTGATCTTTCTTTTCTTCTATTTTTGGAGCTGGTTTCATAACATTCTCCTCTCCAAATTATCTAGCAACTCACTATCCAAATGAAATCGAATTGGGGGCAAGAAGCCCCTTTATATTAAAAACCCTAGTTTTTATGTCACTTTTTGCAACCAACCATATCTCAATTTGACGAACCATTGGCACCATTGGAAATCTCTCGCTGATTTCTATAACTGGTCTCTTTTTTTTTGGTAATTTAACACTTCACTAGAAAGTTATTTTTCCCACAAATATCACTTTGCCACCTATCAAAATCATATTTCTTCATACGATCCACATGTACTCTAGTACCAATTTATCTTTGTACTTG
This sequence comes from Pinus albicaulis, assembly GCA_034641835.2. NCBI lineage: Eukaryota > Viridiplantae > Streptophyta > Pinopsida > Pinales > Pinaceae > Pinus > Pinus albicaulis. Next base: position 57,017 of record MU968336.1, on the reverse strand, counting down.
TTAAATCATGTGTCTATTTTTGTCATGAATGACCATTATTTACTCATGTTTTTATGGTCCCATCCAAGCCTCCCCCATGTGATAGCATCATCGAGTTACCCTTTTTTATAGCATTAGAGATGAGTCACCTGTGCATTCATTGAGTTTTCTCTCGGTCCCATTGAGTCTAGTTGCAATGTTACATCCATCTTTGCATCACATTCATCCCATTTTCCTCATATTTGACCTTCATATATTTTGCTTCGTCTTTGAAAATCCTTCATCTGAGTAAATGACCATCCCCTATGGAATTGAGTCAGTTGCTACCTGGTAAACCATGCATATCATGCATTGACAAGGGAAGTCATCCATTCACCTCTCATAGTGTGTCCTTAAATCATTATCCCCGGTGTCAGTCCATCAGTCACATTGTTGTGACCCTCATGCCTTTTTTTAGGAACTCTTACTGCCTCACCTCTAGAGGGTCCCCTTTTTTTGACTTCAACAAATTTATTCCAGGAGATTGGTTTAAAGGGTGGTGTACCTTGGTTCCAACCTTCATTATTGTATGGTGCTTCAGATCAATCAAATGGAATCATAATTTCCCTTTTAATTGTTTTTTTGTCACGTGCTCGACTCTAGCTCATTATCACTCAATCAATACTCATACACTTGATTATTTAGTGATCCAACATATTTTCCTATCATTTCACGAGTGTGTGTGAGATTTTCCAGACCTCATGAGGGAGTGGCACTTTAGGTATCCCCACACATGCCTATAAGAAAACAATTCATGATCTTGCTTCAAATGTCCTTTCATATATTTGACTAGCTCGGTTTCTGGCAATTGTCGCGACCACAGTATGCATGTGTTCGCTTCAGGGGCCCTGACTCAGGTTCGGAGTTAAGGTTTTCGAATGAACCCCTATACTACTGGCCCTTTTGGAAATGACCTACTTTTGCAGGCCAAGGTCTCACCCAAAGTAGTATGGGAGGGTGTTGGAACCAGGTTTCCGTACCTTGGGAGAGAGTAGGTAATTAAGGCAAATATTAATTGAATCTATCAGGTTTGCATAGAAAAAAAACCTATTATCAAGCTTTTAACAGTATAATTAGTATGTAACCATAAACATGTTAGAAAATTATATATTACAGAGCAATGAAACACATAAAATATGCAGAAAACACAAGCACACAAAACACATAAAACTAGAGAGACACAGATATACATTGTTCACCCAGTTTTGGCTACATCCACCCCGAACAGCGAGTCCTTCCTTTCTATTATCCAACAAAATGAAGAGGCACAACCTACAATAGATCCACTGTAATATCCTTTGTTCTTTCTCTCGCAGTCTCCCTCTTTGTTTCTCGCTCTAAGAATACACATATAATACACAACCACAATGCAATACCCTCATATAAGCGAGGGGTTTCCTTCTAGGGAAAAAAACCCTAAGCTAAACGTAACTTCTACCATCAGATCATCTGCCTAATGAACGACCCAGATTGACTAGAAATTACTATACTTTTACAAGGCAAATTTACATTTGTTTTTAGCTTCAGGGGCACTGCCCCCGAAACCCCTCGCTAGGGGGGGCTCCATAAAATCACAGTTGGCCCCCCCTAGACCCCCCAGGCAGTGTTTAATTATAGGCAGCGTTGTTGCCCCATTTAGGTACAGGGGTCCAACGCTATGATACAAAATAAACAAGATAATCAGGCTCCACACCCATCAATCTTCCACTTGGAGACTGATTGTAGAACCTCCATCGCTGCATCATTTACTGGAAAATGACATCTCTTTAGACTTGGTTGTTTCTCATCTTCATCGTCATCCTTTAAGACCAATTGAAACTAATCATAATCTTAGTTTCTCCCTAGTTACAAATTTTGTTCGCATATCTGCAGGATTCTGGCTAGTTTGTATCTTTTTCAGCTTCAACTGTCCATCTTCCAATACTGACCGTATGAAATGGTACTTGAGATGTATGTGTTTAGTCCTAGAATGAAATGCCGAGTTCTTTGCAAGAATAATGGCACTTTGGCTATTGTTGTATAACATGCCCATATCATGCTTCTTACCTAATTCATCCATGAATCATTGTAACCAAATCATTTCTTTACTAGCCTCTATAGCAGCAACATACTCTGCTTCTTTTGTTGAAAGTGCGACAACACTTTGGATTTTTTAAGCCCAACTAACAGTTGTTCCACATACAGTAAATACATACCCTATAGTGCTCCTCTTGTTATCTCTATCACTTGCCGTATCTACATCAACATATCGATGTAGAGAAATGTTTGAACCACCAAAGCATAATGCTTGATTTGTGGTACCTCTCAAATATCTGAGAATCCATTTCACTTCCATACAATGTTCTTTTCCTGGATTGTTCATGTACCTGCTTACAACTCCCACTACATGTGCAATATTAGGCCTTGTGCAGACCATTACATACATTAAGCTTCCAACTGCTGATGCATATGGAACTTTAGACATATAGTCCATTTCTTCTTGGGTCTTGGGGCACATCTCCTTGCTAAGTTTGAAATGTTTAGCAAAAGGTGTACTAACTGGTTTTTCATTCTACATATTAAATCTTTTCAACACCTTTTGTATGTACTCATTCTGAGATAGTGTTAATTTGCAATTTTTCCTGTCTCTAGTTATTCTCATACCAAGGATTTGTTTTTCAGCTCCCAAATCGTTCATTGCAAATGAATTTTCCAATTTTGTTTTTAGCACATTTATTTCCTACATGTTAAACCTTGCAATAAGCATGTCATATACATACAATAACAATATAATATAACTGCCATCATTTTGATTTTTCAAATAAACAAAATGATCAGAATGACATCTAGTATAACCTTGTTCAGACATAAACCTGTCAAATTTTAGATACCACTGTCTTGGAGCCTGTTTTAAGACATACAAACTCTTCTTTAACCTACACACTAGTTTTTCTTTCCCTTTGACCTCATATCCTTTGGTTGCTGCATATATATCTCTTCCTCCAAATATCCATGGATAAATTCTATCTTTACGTCTAACTGTTCAAGATGCAAATCTTCTGCTGCTACAAGACTTAAAATAGTTCTAATTGAAGTTATCTTACCAACAGGAGAAAATATTTCATCAAAATAAATACCTTTCTTCTGTGCAAACCCCTTCACCACAAGTCTAGCTTTGTACCTTTGTTTTCCTCCATCTTCTTCCTTCATCCTGTAAACCCATTTATTCTACAATGTATTTTTACCTGCACGCAACCTGACTAAGTCCCAAGTCTGTTTATGCATTAAGGAGTCCATCTCTTCTTCCATGGCTAGCTCCCACTTCTTCCTGCTTTCAACCTGCATTGCTTCTTCATAACATTTAGGTTCATTAGAATCGGTCAACAATAAATAATATAATGAAGGAGAGTATTGTTCAGGGGGTCTACTTATCTTGGTAGATCTTCTAACACCACTTTCAGGTGTTTGAGGTGCATGTTGCTGTTGTGGTGGTTTTTGTTGTTGTGGCTCTTGGTTATTATTATTTTCAGGCACCTTTACATTTTCTGTGATCTCATCAAGAACTATGTATTCTTTGTTTTATTTTTCCTATTTCTTTTCCTGCAACTGATTCTTATACAAGACCTTTTCATTGAATATTACATCTCTACTCTTAATCATTTTGTGATTTTCATAATCATATAAGAGATAACAAAAATCATTAACACCATATCCAATAAAGGTACATTTATTTGATTTTGCCTCAAGATTTTTTCTATTTTCTTTATTAATATGGAAAAAGGCCTCACAGCCAAAAGGCTTTAAAAAATAGTAGTTTACCTTTTTACTTGTCCATGCCTCCTCTGTAATACCACCATCCAAGGAACTTGAAGGCCCTTTGTTTATTAGATAAAAATTAGTATCTAACATCTGCCCAAAATTGTAAAGGTAATCCTACATGCAATCGCATGCACCTTGCATGCTCCATGATTGTTCTGTTCATCCTTTCTGACACACCATTTTCTTGTGGTGTTCTTGGAACTGTCTTCTCCTTGTGAATTCCATGCTCTGAAAAGTAACTATCAAACTCTTTGCTTCAATATTCACCTCCATTATTTGATCTGAGACACTTAAACTTCTTTCCTGTCTCAATCTCAACCAAATATTTCCATTTCTTGAAATTATCAAATACATCAGATTTATTCTGAATACAATAAATCCAAGTTTTTTAGTTGCATCATTAATAAAGGTAACATAATAATGAGAGCCATCAAGAGATGATACCTGAGCAGGTCCCCATACATCTGTATGCACAAGCTCTAATTTTTCTCTCTTCTTTTCTTTCCCAACTCTAAGAAATATGACTCTCTTATGTTTTCCATAAATACAGTTCTCAGAGAAATCCAAATCAACATTCTTCAAACCTGGAAAAAAATTTCTTGAGTGAAGAAGCTTCATCCCCTTCTCACTTATGTGTCCGAGCCTATGATGCCATAATGCTGCATCTGATCCTTTGGAAGTTAAAGCATTAACAGAGTTAGAAATACCATTGCATAAATACAATGTACCAACCTTTTTATTTTGCTATTACCATGGCTCCTTTGGTGACCTTCCAAGTTTTTATCGTAGTTGTCACACAACCTTCACCACCTAATTGCCTAATGAAATCTTATTTTTCTTCGGATCTGGAACATGTCTTACCTCCTTTAATAGCTTCATTAGTTTCCATTGTTGTTTTACAAGAACTTTACCCATTCCAACAATTTTACAGGGGTTTATCATCACCCAGCGGACTTGTCAGAAAAATCTCCTTGAACATAGTCCTTGAAAATATTTCTTATCAAGTGTGGCATTCAATGAGGCTGAATCTACCACCCCGGGAATCAATAACATTTTAGAAAGAAAAAGAATCAAAGCATCTTGTAACACATCACCTATCACATTTTCTTCATGATTTTTTCTTATTGTGTATCTCCTTCTTTTCCCTTCCAGATCTAAGTCTTTCTTCAGGTGTCCTTTCTTTCCACATTTCCAGCACACTATCCCCAATCTAGACTTGGATTTGCCTTTCCTTGATTTACTATGATATCCTGAGCTCTTTCCTCTTTCCATTTTTTTCCCCTAGACTCTGCACTCAAAGCATTACTCGGTGTCTCACCAGAGCTTTTCTGTCGCATTTCCTTGCTAAGGATAACACCAACAACATCATAAAACTTTAAAGTACTAGATCCAGAGATAGAGTTACTAATGGCCATAACTAAACCATTTTAGCTTTCTGGAAATGAGCACAGAAATAAAAGAGCCCTAACTTCATCATCAAAGTTTACCCCTACAGAACATAACTGACTGGTAACTATATTAAAATCATTTAAATGGTTTGCAACAGATCCAACTTCCGACATCTTCATATTAAATAAACGTTTCATGAGAAATACCTTGTTTGAGGCCGAGGGTTTTTTCATATAATTTCGCCAACGCCTTAATCAAACCCTTTGTTGTTTCCTTCGAAATATTGAAGGCTACCAATGCCGCGAGGCACAACCGTACTATTGCGAGTTCCTTTCTATCAAGAATCTCCCATTCTATGTTTGTCATAGTCGTCAGCTTCTTTGGTTTTTTGCTCAATGGTAGGTACAGATCTTTCTAATACAGATAATCTTCCATCTGCATCTTCTACAGCGGGATGTTTTGGCCATTAAATTTCTCAACCCTAAACTTACCATCTTTCGCCATTTCTCCCACTTGAACCAGGAACCCTTCTTTCCTGCGAGTTTATCAGCTAAATATACTTTCAGCTTTGATACCAGTTGTTAGAAAATTATATATTACAGAGCAATGCAACACATAAAATATGCGGAAAACACAAGAACACAAAACACATAAAACAAGAAGGATATAGATATGCGTGGTTCACCCAATTTGGGCTACGTCCACCCCAAATAGAAAATCCTTCCTTTCTATTATCCAGCAAATGAAGAGACACAACCTACAGAAAATCCGTTGTAATATCCTCTTTTCTCTCTCAAAGTCTCCCTATCTGTTTCTCGCTCTAAGAATACTCATACATTACACAGCCACAATACAATACCCTCATACAAAGCAAGGGGTTTCCTTCTAGGAAAAAAACCCTAAACTAAACATAACTTCTACCGTCAGATCATCTTCCTAATGAACGACCTAGATTGACTAGAAATTACTATACTTTTACAAGGAAATTTTACATAAGTTTTTAGCTTCGGGGGTGCTTCCCCCGAAACCCCTGCCAGAGGGCTCCATAAAGTTGAAACACACGGACCCCAGTGTGTTTCATTATGGTGACTGCTGTTTCTTTAGGCCATGGGTTCAACTCAACTGTGATACAAAATAAACAGATACACCGCCCATTAAGGTACATGGGTTCAACAACGTGATACAAAATAAACAAGATAATCGGGCTCCACACCTAACAAAAAAAGCTACTATCATTAATATATCTAATCAATACATTCACATCCACATGCACATCAGAAATTATCACCACATAACATTATAATGTGATAATTCATGAATCGCGAGATACATTCGTAAGCTTAAATAAATAACACGGAGGAACCGGTAATAAACACAACCGATCCATATATCATAAGAATGCTTCAAATGGAGATTCCCGACTAAATTGTGTCAAAACCCAGTACAAACCCAAGACACGGCCATACACCGGCTAGCGGGGGTCCCGCACCACCCGGCCAGGGGTCGAGGATCTTAGCACACACGGCCAGTCCTTACCCAAAACAACCCAAGACTTATCTCAACAATTTTTTCACAGCATCAATCTTACTTCTTTACTAGACCCAACTATCTATCTATTTATATCATTATATCTTTTTCTATCCTATGGTCTACAAATCGTGGTTTGGGGACTCTATGTCTACCCTTTGACCCATTACAAAACATTGGGGGCTTTAACTGGCCCCAAAACCCCTACTCAAAACCACTTACTACAAAATTATATAAAAAATGCAGCTTAGGGAACCATGTTCCAACAGGTCCCCAACACAATCTTATGACTCGTCCCGAGTCACAGCGGCCGTGGGGTTTGCATCTTTGCCTGAAGCTACTTGATTGCATTGACCAGAGGGGAAAACACCCCTTCACTCTACGCAGCAGCGTTCTAAGAAATTTCCACCAAATTCTGAGAAGTTAGACCTTCAGTAGTAACAATGACACTTTCCAGGGTTTGGTTCAGCTGTTTTACTGCAACATTCACTTCCTAAGATAGCTTGAGGGATTCAACGGCCCACCACTTGAGGTGGTCACTCAAAACCTTCTTCCTGTGGCACAGCTATTCCAGGTCATCTCTGAGAACATGTCTGGCTCACAAACGTACCAGAAATTGGGCGGGGATCAGAGTGGGCATATTATCTTCCAGCTACTCGAATTTTTCTTCCTTCTGGCGCAGTTCTTGAGTATATTCATGCAGGAGAGGATCGCATTGCACCTTAGACCACAGTTGCATAGATGTCTTCAACACTTTTGTGCCCTGAGTGGTCTGATTTGTAATGGCATTCGTGGCTTCTGTGACCAACCCGGCTCGCTGGGCTCATACCTCAGGTTGAGTTTCTGGCTACAATTTGGCCTGTAGCGTAGTAATATGTTGTTACATATCATTCTTGACATGCTGGATTTCAGTCTTAGAAGCCTTCAGGGCTGTAACAAGTCCTTCAATCTTTGCCTGAGGGGTGGCAAAGGTCAGGATATCTTCAGTCACATCTACGCATAACCTACTGATTAATCATTCCAACTCGGTCTTCTGCGCGGTGGCAAGGATGCACGCATCCTGTGCCTAGGATGCCTCGGTGGTTTTTTCAAGTATTTTCTACTCAGTTGTACTAAGTTGCTATTGCATCCGACAATTTATGTGTTGGATCTTCTCAAAGGGGGATGTATGGAGGACCTGTAGAGGTTCGTGTGGAATTCGGGCCAAATCCAAATGTACTTTTGTGCAAGCCTGGACTTGCACACATAAGGTAGGTGAGCGTAGGGTGAGTGCTGCGCTTGGCAGGGGGAAGAGGTGGATTTTAGTTGTGATGATCAGTTCTCTACTGGTTGCTAGGGGTGGCCTCGTCTGAATCATGCTTCTCTGTAGGGTATCGGTCTTGAGCTCTAGAGCTTGGAGCTCAGACTGGAGTGCGGTGACAATGACCTTCTGCTACTCTTCCAAATCAAGCCGTCTATCTTCTGAGGTGAGGGTGACTGCAGCTACAATTTGCTCCAAGTCTTCCTCTGTCAAAGTAACTTCAGTCTCCCTACTGAGCCTTGTATCCCGTCATTTCTTTCGCTGGCCTTTGAGAGGGTCAGCAGTCCATTTTATACCATGTGGGGAATCAACACCATGTGCATCTAGACCCTCTATGTCCAGGTCCTGCTATGAGTCCTACTGCGATTCTAGCTCCGCACCCTTCATGGCGTCCTTTTTCCTGGCAAAGTCTTCCAGGCCACGTCCTTCTTCATTCTTGGTGGTATCAGGCAGGGTGGTCTTTGGGGCAGTGCTTATACCTGCAGTGTCAGTTGTACCTAATTTGAATCCCAATCTCCATTGTGGTGGCCAAGTGGAAACGAGTCGATCAATTTCCTTGTCAGTGACCATGTAAGGCAGTGATACCCACGTCGGATACTTACACCCTCGAATCTACACATTGTGCATCATGACTTGGAACACTACGATGCTTTTGTAATTTTTGTAGAATATCAGTGAAAAGCATGGCCGGGAGTGAATTGCTGCTGTGAGCCCGCTCTGAAAGAAGACCCAAAAGACTTTTTTATCCTCAATGCGCTACTCATCCTTTGAATCCCACAAATTCATGTATCACGCCCCCTCGCACATGTCTAGTTTGAGCTCAGGGAGGACTGAATCTTCAAGGGCTTCCCATGTGACCAACACAATCAAGAGCAGTAACGAGGAGTAGTAGAATGTCCTTCCATGATCCTAGGCCTCACGCACGTTCTCCAAAAAAAATTTGCAAAGGAACTGAGACCAGTTGAAGCAGAACCCCTTTTCACAGTGGCTAGCCAACTAAATTACATAAGTGGGGATTGTCGTGGCCTGGCACTTTCACATCATCTTACAAGCCAGTAGTAGGGTACCCATGCGCACTCCTGGGTCAAAAATGGTGTTTATCATGAATCCCCTAGTATTCCACTCAACATGGTAGTCTTATCACACCTTATCAAAAATGTGTTGCTCATACTTCTTTCTGACTTGCTCCATGGAATTTTGCCCCTCCATGGGGAGACCAATAATATGGTGAATGAGGGCAGCATCAATGGGAATGTGGTCCTGTATCCATAAGCTGTCGTCATGGATCAGGGCTAGCAGTTGTCGCACAATTCAGTCAGTTATAATGTATCAGCCAAAATGAGGCAGCCACAGCAAGTTTGGTAAGCCAAATTTTTCTAGCCCATGCACCCACGGCATTGGAACAACCCTTAGCATGTTGTCTTCTAATATTCTTTCAAGGTAGAGCTTAGGTGCCAATTTTGGGAAGGCCTCTAGGTTGGCCAGGTCATGGTCGTCGAACTTAATTGAGGCGATCTTTCCATGTGCTTCTCCAATTATGGGGACTTCACCCAGAATCAGTTGCCTTTGCATATAGGCGCACATACCTTCAAGGTTCTTAGGTGTGTGCACCGAGGGCCTGTGAGGTCGAACATAACATGATAGCCAAGTGATTGGTTCAGCAATCTGGGCCTCTTCCTGAGCAGATAGAGGTTGCTTCGTCATGTTAGGTGAGCATGCCCGGGGCATCGTTCGGGGGGATTTCACATTCCAAGGGGAGGTGCATGGCTTTCCTCTAGCCCATTTTTCAGCCCTCCCCTACCATTGCTCCTAGCCTTTCCCCTTACCCTTCTTTTTCTCCACCTGCTTCCCCTTGGTTGGTGTGGACACAACCTCTTCAACTTCAGGAGTGACCTCCAATACTTCATCAGTAGAGGCCATGGTCTGCAATGATTCAGATAGATTGGTCACGCTCATTCTTGCTTGGAAGACAAATTCGATATTGCTACTATCAGAGGGGGCAGCCCGCCCAGACATTAACAGAGCACAAGCACAAAGCACAAGCACAAGATTTTCAAAATGCACAGAACCCACTTCTGATCTACCCTCTTGCTTTTATAGCTTTGGATAGTGATCAATGGTTGGGTGAGGCTTATCTAAAACTTACCATCAAGCAAATGGTAAAAAATATTCATAAATTGCCTCATTAATTGCCGACTGCCCACTCCTTTAAATGGTAAAATTTGCTTTTTACCCAGTTTTACTATTCCAATGGCTAGTTTCTGTAGCTGTGTATTACCCCTATGTACCCAGCACATCTCCCCGGGCTTCCAGACCTATGATTGACCCATGCGTTCCCAACGCACCTCCCCGGGCTTCTAAACCTGCGATCGACCCCTGCGCATATAATCGACCTGCCTGCGTTTTTCCTCCTACCTGCGCGTATTCCACCCAATACAACTACTCTAGTCATATAGTCATTTAATCCGATACGGTTTGAGCTGGCTTCCATTAACATATCCTGGTACAATGTGACCGTGTAGTGTAGCTAACCGGATAACTCCTCCGTCAGTGATTTCCTTTACCATATAGGGGCCTAGCCAGTGCTGACAGAAATTCCCCTGGTACTTCGCAAACTCGATATCGTATAGCAGGACCAATTCTCCCTCCAAAAAATATATTTTTCCGAATATGTCCATCATGCCATACTTTTTCAGGGGCCTTCTGAACTTGCTGATGAAAGCTAGCAATGAATCGATCTTCCTCCAAGGAAACGAGCTACGCTAAGTGCTCCTCCATGATATCAAGCTCTACCATGTTGCTAAAGGTTGCGATGCGCAAGATAGGAACAATATATTCCATGGGAATAATGGCCTCCTTTCCATAAACCATCTGAAATGGTGTTTTCCCAGTCAATTTCTTACAGGTGGTTCGATAGGCCCAAAGGACCAATGGGATGCGCACGTCCTAGTCACTTCGATCAAAATTTCAAATCTTGGTTAGTTCCTATTCCAGAATTTTATTAAAATCTTCCACGGTTCCATTTGCCTGCAGATGATATGGGTACTTTTTCCATGGTGGATCCGAAATTCTTTAGTCAAATCCTATATTGTTTCATTAAAAAAATGTGTACCTCTATCGCTCATCAAGATCTTCAGACAGCCACACCTGGTTATAATATGTTCAAAAATAAAGTGCGCAATGATGTCTGTAGTACAATCCTTCACAGCTTGCGCTTCGGCTCATCCAGTTTCCTAATTAGTTGTAGTGATGATGTAGCGGGCACCTGTCTTCTTCCCTGGTGAGTTGATGGGCCCAATGAAGTCTATGGCTCATTTTTCAAATGATTGTAGGGCCATCTATGGCTGCAAGGGAATTTCATCCCTGCAAGATGGTCTTCCTATCCTTTGGCATGTGTCACAAGCTTTACAATAGTCATGAGAGTCACTATGCAGTGTGGGCCACCATAGCCCAGCTCTCAAGATCTTCTGCACCATCGCTTTCCCTGCATAGTGACCTCCTGCTACGCCTCTGTGGGCTTCTGCTAAGATGGCTTGTATTTCATGCTCTATAAAATATCTCCATGGTACCTCATCAGCTCCCATCTTATGCAAGTGGTCCGCTATGATTGTAAAGTTTTTTTTGCTAGTTACCAACTATTTTTTCTGTTGTACTGAATATTCTACAAGCGCCATCCCTATAGATAATAAATGAATGATATCGGCGAAGTGAAAATTAACCACCTTAATAGTAAATAGCTACGCGTCGATCAGTCCTTCTTCTAGGTTGGTTAGTTCTTCACCACTCTCGATTCGAGACAAGCAGTCCAGTTCAGCATTTAGTTTCCCCAGCTTCACGATGATCTCAAAATCATATTCTTGAAATAGGAGTAGCCATCATCAAATCATCCCCCCCAACATAGGCTTATTCACTAGGTACTTTAAAGCTTAGTGGTCCATGAACATCTTGAAGTGCGCCCCCCCAACAGATAATGTTGGTATTTCTGCAGGGCATATACCATGGTCATCCCCTTACGCTCAGTAGTGGAGTAGTTACACTCTGCACTAGAGGGTTTTCTACTAGTAAATGAAAACGGGTGGTCAATGTCCCCTTCCCTGAGATGCGTAAGGACAACTCCCAGGGCGATCCCTGAAGCATCTACATGGACATGGAAAACCTTCGCCTAGTCAGCAAATATGAGGATAGGAGTAGAGACCATCTTTTCCTTGAGTAGCTTAAAGCTCTTCTAACAGTCCGCATCCCAAAAACTAAACGTCCTTCTTTAGAAACTTCTCCATGAGTTCCATTTTTAGTGCATACCCTTGAATGAACTTCCTGTATTAGCTCATGTGTCCGAGGATATAGCGTAGCCGTTTCTCAATCGTAGGAACTACCAGGTTGATGATAACTACTACCTTGGTAGATTCAACCATCAATCCCTGTCGGCAGACTACGTGGCCTAACAAGATCCCGAAAGGTATGCAAAATATCCACTTCTTAATATTTAGGGCAATCTCTTGCTTTCTATAGGCGTCCAACATGATGTGTAGGTTCGAGACATGCCTCTTTACCAACCAAAATATTGTCCAATCATCAAAATATACCTCTAAAAACTTTTGGATGAACTCATTGAGTACTGCGACCACTACCCACGAAAAGATGGCAGGGGCATTCTTGAGCCCAAATGGCATGACGATGTACTTAAAGGATCCCCATTTAGTGGAAAACATAGTTTTTTTGTGATCTTCAAGTGCGATCATGATATGATGGTAGCCTGAAAACCCGTCAGTGAACAAGTATGCTTCCTACCCTCCCACACTATCAATAATTTTTTCAGATAATTGTGTAGGGAAGTGATCATGTATGTAGGCATCATTCATTTTGTGCAAGTCAACACAAATTCTTATTTCTCCTTTAGTATTTTTCTCCTAGACCACCATAGGGCTTACCCAATCTGACTGTTTTACTAGTTCGATGATACCTACGGCTATCATTTTGTTAATTTCTTCCCTGACTTTCTGCTTATACTTAGGGTTTGATCGGTATGGTCACTACTTAACAGGGCACATATGGTTTTAAAGTGATGCGCATGACCCCTAGGTCCCTTGTAATACCCTTGAATTCTAAGAATTTTGTAGGAAACAGGTCCTGGTACTCTGTGAGAAGCTTTTCGATTTTCCCAACAGTATCATCATCCCAGTAGACCCCAATTTTATCTAGCTTAGGTTGTTCTTTTGTTCCAATGTTGATTCCCTTAGCTTAAGAGGCTTGGTCACATCGACGATCTGTAGTGGGGGTCCAACAACTGCGCGTTCTCCCTCTGATTCTGCAATAGTGATATTTCACGAGTCTTTGTCACATTCCTCCATTGAAAGGTTGCGGCAGTTAACAATATCTTGCATCTGCATATCCCAAGTTGGTGCCCTGTACTCCACACAAGAGTGTGATTCGCCAAATACTAGGGCATATATATTCTACAAGGCCTCGTCTAATGCCTCAGACCCACCTATCAACCCCAACGTCCCCAAAAAATCATCTTTCATGGTCTCCCAGTGGTAGGTACGCTGAGGTAGTTCTGCATCCAGATACCATGCAGTGGGAATTGGCCCCAAGGCATGAATAAATAGGTGGACCCATTCTTTCATGGTCCTTTCACACCATGCCTCCATCCATGTGACCTCATGCTTGCGTGGGTCTCCTTGGCCAAGGAAAGTCTCCATGCGTAGGTGAACCGGGGGTTTCAAATCATAGGATCATCATCTCATGACATTCCTCCCAATCCTGGAATGTCCCCTTATGATTTTCCCACCACCGTGCAGGGGTTGCGTGCATGGCTAGGTTAAGCACCCACATTCTTCACTCCCTTGTGAATTTTTCTTCAAATGATCTCAAAAAATCCATAATACTACCAGAACCATCAAAGTAAGGTACTTCCCTTACGTCTAAGGAGATACACCTGAAGCTTTTCATGATCCTAAGACATCGTAGCGCAGATACATCATGTAACCGATTCTGCCAATTTTCAATCTCCCTATCAAAGTCAGAGAGGCATTCACTATCTTTCTCCTAGCAAATCACACCAATCCTTCTCCTTGGTGGTTAGTTTGTAAATATGATCCATGTTGTCTTCTTCGCGCACAATCTGTATACCACTCTCCTTCAGCTAGGTCTAGAGGGACTATCACTCTCGTACCCTCATTCTCAAAAACCATGCTCCTTTTCTTCAAGTTAATAATGCATCCCATGTCTATAGCCCAATCCAGTCCCACGAGTGTAGGATAAGGGTCTGCATCCTCGACAATCTAAATTACTTGAAAATCTGCGAGTACCTTAACCCCTACAATATCTACCATAATCTTTGACAGTCTTTCCAATGGTATAATATTCTGTTGGTTAGCCATGCATAGCTATATATTAAATGATTCCAGCTTAGGTTCTCCCATATTTTGCCATGTTTTCTTGGGTAGGACATTTGCATCAGATCCCAGATCCAGGATGACCTGATCCATCTCATAATCTCCAATCTGCATTGTTAGCCGCATTTCCTGACCAGTAAATTTCTTATGCTTGTATAGTTTGTGAACATCCTTAACTTTTGTGGGAGGGTCAGTTCTCTCTGCGTAATTGTCTATTAGTGCTTGAAGATTTTCTACTACCTTCTGGTTGTGTAGCAGCATCATACATGCCTATAGGAATGGTTTAACTTCGTCGTCTGCTCTTAGGCTTGTTGGAGCCTTGGAAGTAAATGTCTCATCCTTGGTAAAGTCTTTGCTAGCTTCGATGAAGGTTTCTTTCTCCTTCTATAGGTCCAAGCTTTCCTGTTTAATAACAGCTTTCCGGATAAGGGGTTCAGTCGCAGCTTTCTCCTCAACTCCTCCAGTAGCCATGCCCCTCCTCGTTATGACATTAATACTTGGTCCCTCATCATGCGGTTCCGCCTTAACCCTCTGCACATTCTGCATTGGTGTCTGCTGTTTTTCTTGCATTTTTGCTATCCGTACTAGGAAATCTTCGATCACATGATCCAATTGTCTACAATATCAGCAAGATTTTCGTGCAGGGTTTGAACAGTCCCTTTCGAAGTGCCCTATTTCCCCACAGTTGTAAGAGATCAATTGCCCTCTTCCCCGACCTGCGCCTCCACCTCTTCCCCCTCCCCTACCTTTGGTTGGGTAGCCTCCTCTGCCTGAGGGAGATAGTGGTGAAGAAGGGTCAACCTGTACTCTGTATAGGTTTCCTCGATCTATCATTAAGTCATAACTTCAACAATTATGTTCGTCATGTCCCACAGATGAGCAGAATCAGCACCATTGTTGCTTCAACTCTGGAACATAAGCACCAAGACAAGGGAAGTGGTTGGTATCATGTAGTCCAGCTACGTGACAGCCAGTGCACCATCACGTCGAACTACTTGGTCCCGCAGCCTCTTTAGGACGCAATGGGCAGGGCCCCCCAGCCTGCATGTAGTCCGCCATAAGAGGGCACCGATCTATGGTTTGGCCGGACACCCTGCATCTTATGCACCATACGCCTGGGCTAGCTTCTTTTCCTCGGTCTTTCCACAAATTCTAGATTTTAAGGTGCATTGCCTCCAGCTATCCCTGGATCTGTTGTACCCCAAACTGGGCATTGTCTCTTGGCACAGCTTCTAGCTTCATAGGAATCTCCAAGGCTTTCTCTTGCGTCTCAATCACTTGCTGACCCATAGGTCCACGCAGGTGACGTAATAGCATAACGATGAACCATTCCTTGTGTTGTCTATCATCATACTGAAATTCCCCATCCCTTATAACCTTCTTCAGCCACTGAGCAACCTCCCATACCGACTCAATGGGTCCTTGCCTAAAGTCTTTTAAGTCAACCACCAGCTGAGAGTAGGACTTAGGCTTCCGAAACTATTATTTTAAAGCATTCTTAATCTCTTGAGTAGATGGATCTTCATGTTGGCCTACGTACCCCATGTACCAATCCAGGGCCCTTCCTTCAAAGGCGAGGGATAGTTGCGCCCTTTTTACAGCATCACTAGCCACATTCTGCGCAATCCATACTGATTCTGCTACGAACCAAAATCGGTCCATACCTTCGTCTCCGACACCCTTGAAGGTGGGTAGCTTCATGTGTGCGAGCATATCTTCTTCCGGTGGTGGCGGGCGTGTGGGGGAGTTCTTGCCCTTATGTTGACTCGAAGGTGGTGTAGCTGGAGGACTACTTGCTGCATGCGCAGCCGACTCTCTTAACGGGCTGTAGATGGATCTATCCCCTTCTCGATTGGTTCGGTAGTACTTACCACTTCGTGTTGTACTCTCACTCTGATTAGAGGTCATTCATTCAGTGTGGCTCCACAAAATGTCCTTTTCGCACAGTAATATTTTAATTAGCAATGGCAATGTTTGCAAGAACTTACCCCGGAATCCTTTGAAGATCCTTCGCTCTGCCTCAGAGTAGGATACGAACTGATCGACTGCGAATTCCGTTCCAAACCCTCCTAGCATGCTATCCACCCAATGATCTATCATACGAGTGATTGTGTTGTCAGTCTTCTCCAACTGTTGAATCAATTCCGGAGTCCACTACGTAATCTAATTGTCTTTCCAACACGTCTAGAATTCTACGAGCCTTGCTAACCACTCCTGGAGTTCATGCGTAAAAGTTACAAAGAAAATTTCAAATACTTCAATGAAAATGTATTTTTTCTTCCACTTCTCAGCTGTTAGCTTCGTGCTGCGATTCTCTTTTACAGAAAATTCTTGAATTTGTCTTTCGAACCAGATCTCTCATTACCTGGCCTCATGGCATTACCTGATCTCTCTCTCAAAATGCTCCCGGTCCCGGCAACGGAGCCATTTGTTGGCTTCAGGGGCCCTGACCCAAGTTCGAAGTTAAGGTTTGCCAACAAACCCCTATACTACTGGCCCTTTCGGCAATGACCTACTTTCGCAGGCCAATGTCTTACCCGAAGTAGGGAGGGTGTTGGAACTTGGTTTCCGCACCCTAGGAGAGAGTAGGTAATGAATCTATTAGGTTCGCACAAAAACAAGCCTATCATCGAGCTTTTAACAGTATAATCAGCATGTAACCATAAAAAAATCTACTATCATTAACAAATCTGATCAATACATTCGCATCCACATGTGCATCAACAATTATCACCACAGAACATTACAATCGCAGCTAATTCATAGATCATAGATACATTCGTAGCTTAAATAAATAACACAAAGGCACTTCAGTAATAAGCACGACCAGTCCAAATATCATAAAGATACTTCAAATAGATTCCGCATTCATTAGTATCCAAAAACCCTATTACAGACCCAAGACACAACCCGCGCACACAACCAGCGGGGTCCGCACACAACAGGACTGAGGATCTCTGCGCACACAGCCAACAGGAGTCCTTACCCAAAACAACCCAAGACAGATCTCAACAGTTCATTTGTAGCATCAATCTTACTTACTTCTTTACTAGACCCAACTACCTATCTATTTATATCATTGTAGCCTCTGGTATCCTACTCTAGGTCTACCCCTTGACCCATTACAAAACATTGGGGGCTTTGACCCACCCCAAAACCCCTACGCAAGACCACTTACTACAAAATTATATCAAAAACGTAGCTTAGGGAACCCCGTTCCAATAACTCCCAACGCTCATCGTATAAGTGCTAATGTGGCCCTCTGGAGGGCTTGGACCCAATATATAGAGACCAAACCCTAAATGGAGACCCATATGTAATCTTGTATAAGATCCAATGTGTCTGCTTTCCCTCCAATACAAAAATCACTAGAATAATCAAGTAAAAGAGCTTACAAATCATGGAATCAATGGGTCACTTCATGGTGGCATTCCCTTCCGTAGTGGGCTTTGGCATGTACAAGTGTCTCCAAGCTCAATAAGCAGGATAACCAAGGACCTTATTAGGCGGTTTCATCCTATAAAGGGGTTGACATGTCCATGGTACATCCATCATCTGGTAAGTGCCAAGTGATGGAACGGAGTGGGGATCATAGGTATGCTCCAACCCACATGTCATGGTATAAGGGTATCTATGATGAGGGAAGCCCACACTTGGGTATATGAATGTAGGAAGGAGAAAATTGTGGTACATGAGTTTCCTCGGCCTTCGTTTTTGCACCCTTCTTCATATTCCTTTTGCCTTTGATTGATTTTTCTCCGTAACAGCTTGGGGCTCTAAGGGATGAGAGCATGATGTATAGGATATAGCAGTGGACACCCCCTTAAGGTGGGAGCAATTCATCACCCACCAGGGGTTGGTACAACCATGTGTTCCTTAATGATCAAGGGCGCTCATTTAGGGTTCATGGGAACCATGGTTATGGCCATAGATAATGGGTAGATCTCATGTTCGGCTTTTTACTACATGCTAAATTTGTATTTCCCGACCATCTTTTGCATTTTGTTGTACATTTCCTATTAAAAGATGCCAAACTATGTTTTTAATTTTCCTTTTAGCTGCATAACCCTCTATGTATCGTTTCAGGCCCAACCCAAAGTGTGGACAAGGGGAGGGGGAAGGCTAACCCTATGTGGACCCAATGGACACATGTGGACCTTAATGGGAAAAATTATTAATGGGGTTAAAATGAGTAGAAGTGAGTGATGTATATGGTGTTAGGAAGTGGGAGAACGCAACCAAAATCGAGATTTCCCATGTAGTGCTAGCCCTAAAGCTAATGGCCAGTAAAGGAGATCCCATAGGACTAGGATATAAGGCTAACTGCAAAATCGGGCAAGGGAGACAAGAGTACAAACCTACCCCACTCTTTTCACTAAATCCCCCCACCAATCTATGCCCAAAAGTGTCCATGATAAGTACGGAAAATTACTCAACTATACCAATAAAAATCCATACCTTCGGGGTTGGGAGGCCCACCTTCAAACATACGATCATAATAGATTGGTGGGGGACCACATCGTTAGCTCAGGTGGCAGAGATAATTGCATATCGAGCTATCTGGTGGCTGCAAGGGGCTATTGGATGTCGACTAAGGACCATCTAGGAGAAAACATTTCTCCTATGCATACTACCCACAGGTGGTGGGTAATAGGCTGCAAATGTTCTAAGTTATCCTTCTTCTTGTCTTTGAATTCTTCCTCTTGAAACGAGATTGGATTCTTCTTGAGTGAAAGAGCTCAAGCATTCATCAAATGAGCATAGCTCTTTTCTGCCATTAATTCCTATTATAAATGTCTCCTAATACATGGGGATCTACACAAGCTCTCTATCAGGTATGATTTCTTGAATGGAAAGAAGTTGATCTCTTATTTGAGAGGTTTTCATGAAGTAATATGTTATAGACTCTGACTTGATCATCTTGAAGTCAAAAAGTTGACACTTCAAGGAAATGATACGACTAATATTATTGACCTCATACATCCCAATCAATTTTTCATGCATCTCCTATGAATTCTTCAACTTGAACACATAAGTGAAGATATGATATGTGAGAGAATTAATGATCATCTTCTTAGCCTTGATCTCACCCTCCTTGTACTTGGATTTGACATTGGCATTGGAATTCTCTGGGGGTTCATCTACATTTCCCTCTACATACTCCATCACATTATTCTCTTCAAGAGTAAGATCTAATCTAGCCCTCCATGTTGCAAAGTTGGATGCATCATTCAACTTTTATTCAATCTTGAAGTAGGAGGAAGTCATATTGTCCAAGAAACTTGATCACCTTGTCTCAAAGGGCTTTTCTCTAGTCTTCAATGGTTAATCTTCACCTCAACTCTGAAACCATGTTAAGTTTTCTCAAGTTCGAAGTTGTAATAATCACTTAAAACAATGTAGAACTTAATTTCATTCACCCCAGTAACAGTTAAGAAATTATAAATAGAAAAATAAACAATAATTCACAACAGAATACAACGAAAAAATATGAGACACGGATATTTTTGGTCAAATATTAGGGAAAAACTGCACAAGCGGGGAAAACCCAAAATTAATTCTTCTTCTTCTTAGATATTCTTTCAATGTTCAACTAAGATACAATCCAACATTACATTCCATTAACCAGTCAAATTCAAACCATTAACTTCCAATACAACCAAGCCAAATGTAGTCAAGTGAGAGAGAGATAAGTCAATGTTGGTCATATATTATAGTCTGCAACATAGGGATACATTTTACCCCGTGGAAGAAAATTCACTTCAGTCAACGAACCTCCTAAAATTCTCAGTTCAAATCACAATCAAACCTTGTGATCAACGCCGAGAAAATAGTGCCAAATATTCGATCAATATAGTAAAATATTATCAATCAAAATCTCAGTCAAATCACCTCAATTAATGCTCTGCAATTCTTGATCAAATATTCGGTCAACCCTGTGGTCAACCTCAGGGACCGTGCCTAGAAAACAAAGATTAAATCTTCTGTTAAACAATGTCAACTTCCTTCTGCAATTTTCGGTCTTCCAAGACAGTGACTAACTCGATCAACAAAAGTAGATTAGGCCCAAGTCAACACAAGTCAAAAGAGAGAGAAAGCATTGGTAAACACATATAGAAAAAAGACTCCTTTATCCTTCACATGTGTGAGCTCTTCTTGCTATTTCAGATCAAATCCATGTTATGTGATGGATGCGAAATGAGGATCAACGACACCCTATTTATATGTGTTTTAGAAGGTTTCTTTTCACTTATGGGGCCAACTTCATGGTCTTAGGGCCAATATAACCCAAAAATTCCACCTCCTATACCCCAAAGAAACATTTGGATGTTTTTGCATATAATTGTTTCTCCTACAATAGTTTGAGCACCCTGTCAACATGTTGAACATGATCTTCCTAACACTTGTTGTATATTAGTATACCATCAAACAAAACTAACACACGTTTTCTAAGGAAGGGTTTGAAAGTGGAATTCATCAAACCTTGAAATGTGGAAGGTGCATTAGTAAAGACAAAAGACATGACCAAAAATTCATAATGGCATTCATGAGTTCTGAATGTTTTTTTTGAAATGTTTTATATATTTATTCTAATATGATGATATCATGAACGATGATTCAACTTGGTGAAGTAAATTTCTCCATGCATTTCATCCAACAATTCATCAATGGAAAAAATGGGAAATCGATATTTAATAGTGATCTTGTTGAGCTCTCTATAATCCAGACACATACGCTATAACCCATCCCTCTTGTGCACCAATACTACTCCAGAAGAGAAAGAAATTTTCTTAGGTTGAATTATACCAGCCTCTAGCATTTATGCAACCATACATTCAATTCCACTCTTCTACGAATAAGGATATCTGTAAAGTCATATGTTTGGAGGAATACATCCTAGAATCAATTAAATATCATGATCGCAATATAGAATAGGTGGGAGACCCTTGGGAGTATCAAATACCTTGGAATGATTGTAAAGGACTCTTTGGAGATTTGGAGAAATGGATGACTTAGATATTTGACATCCAGTGAGAATAATTGTGCAACTAAACCTCATTGTTCTTTTTTCATAAGCTTTGTCATGCCATTAGAGTTGATTATCTTACTAGGTATCCCTGCGATACCCCTTAATTCAAATTTCTTTCCTACTCGAAAAAAATTCAAGAAAAGCTGTTGAAAATTAAAAATTGTAATCCCCAATGATAGTAAGAATTAGAATCCTAATACAAAATTAACACCACCCATTGGAATGAAAATGATTGAACTATTTAATACATGTCCCCCCATGGTTAGATTGATATTATGGCACTTTCCCTATGTAATTTATAGTTCCTCTATATGCAACCATAACTTGGAACTCTGGTGCTAGATATAAAAATCAATTCAAACCCTTGCCTATCTTACAATGGATAAAATTATGGGTAATACCTAAATCAATAAACCCTATTACCTTTTTCTTCTTGATATATCCTTCTATCTTGACATTTTAAGGAGTGGTAATCCCAACCAATGCATTACAAGATATGGCCAGATTAATTTCTTTTATTTCAGCGTCTAGAGTTAGTTCCTAGCGTAGATCTTCTCATTTGGATGTTTCATTTTCCTTTTCTTCCTCCTCTTCACAAACTATGTAAAATAATTTATTCTCGGCTCACTTATGACCTTTACTATATTTTCTATCACAACTTTAACAAAGTCTTTTTTCTCTTTTTTACTCTAATTGTTGTGGTTTCAACCTTGTAGGTTGTGGGAGGTTGGGAGCGACAACACTTCTCTCTTTATAGTTGTGGGTGGTAGACCTCATTTTTGCCATAATTTTACTTTCAATGTTTATCGCCACCCTAAAAACATTCTCCAATGACTTAGGTTCCTAAAGGAAAACCTCATGTTGGATCTTATCCCTCAAATTCCCTATGAAGATATCAGTCATATGCTCCTCTGGAATATTAGTTACACTGATATTCAATATTTGGAAGTTCTCAATGTGCTCCACAAGAAAACCCCTTTGTAAATTGGATAAAGAAGGTATTTATATTTCTATCCTCATAATGTGCTATCAGTTCCCCCGTAAAAATTATCCAATTGACAAGAATAAAGCCATCAATACCACACAAATTGATTGGTTTCTAAATATAAAGATGCAACACACACCATTTATGTGTCTTTCACATCATGTAGATCAAACAACTCCTCCATCTGTAGTATCCATGTTACCCGATCCTTTCCATCAAACTTCCTCATATTGATCTTTGGAATATGATTGGAGTTCTACCCAAAGTTGGAGTCTCTAAAATCATGTTTCACATTCCTTTCATTCTCATCATGAGTTTCATAGAATACCTTGTCACCACTAGGAAGCATTTATTGTAGCAATTTTGTCAAGCCCTCCTTCAAAATTTCCTTGTCCCCTTTTATACCTGCTTTTAATCCTTCCACGACACCTTATATGATTGTTTTTATGTCTTATTTTATGTATTCTTTTAAAACATCCATATTAACAACCATTATCACTTCTAGTTCATCTTTGGTTGTTGTTTGTGACAATAAAAAAATTTTGAACTTGGTCCCATAAATTTGATATATCGTGTTACATTTATGTTCCATACTTACGAAGGAACACAATAAAATACAGAAATAAACATAAACACACAGATGTAGCAGGAATAAAACTTCATTTCATTAATATTAAATAAATGAAATATGCTTACAAACAGAATGGAAATAAACTAGCTCGGGAAATGGTAGCTTATCTCTAAGAAGATATGTGGTGGCTACATGACTCTGAACTGCGTTACAATGAAGGTCAAGGGACATTTTATTATTTAACAACTTGGGAAAACCAAATACAACCAAAACCCTAACCCCAGGAGATGAAACACCAAATGTTTGTGGGCCCTGTTGGGGTTAGTTGGGAAGCCAACTTTTCGGGGTCGTATCTTGGTCATATTATCTTCGTTTGGCGTGTACGATATATCATCAGAAAGAGCTATTTGAGTACTACAAGATTTTCCACCAGCCCCTCCCTATGACTTTGAGCTAGCTGGGGACCTCAAAAAACCAATGTTTAGGGGGTCAAAACTGCTTCGAAAGTTTAGGACCTGAAAAACTCATTAAAATAATAAATGATGTTATAAACAAGGAAACTGATGAAACCGACTAGAGGTCTAGGTGGAATAGGTGGGTCGCCACCAATATCCACCTAGATATTTCCTCCCCCCTTAGGAAGAAATGGTCCCAATTGTGTGCAAAGCCTACATGAGGTGAGGAAATTTCTGTTGAACCTGGTCTGTGGTGAACCACTTGCCCTGGTGAAGGAGTTGGCCTGCTTTGAAAACTCGATATAGCTGGATCCTCTACTGGCGGGTGTTCTTAATATGTTTATCCATGATCCGATAATTTTTGGTTTGTTCCATGCGCTCTGGGTTTAACTTCGTTGGTGTGAGTTGTTCTGCAATGTCGGAGGTGTCCAGTAATGGTGGAAAGTAGGGTCAAAGGCGGTCCACATTGAACACTATGTGAAAACCAAGGAATGGTGGAATACTGAGCTCAAAGGCATTGTCCCCTATAGCCTTGGTGATGGTGTGTGGCCCATATTGGAACGAGCGAAGCTTGTGGTAGTGTCCAACGAGGCGCTCCTTCTACAAATGTAGCCAAACTTTATCACCCACCTAGAACTTGTGTGGCACCCGATGTTAATCATCTCGCTGCTTGTACTTGCCATTGGCTCTCTCCAATATGTCATGGACCTATTGGCGGATGTGCTGAATGTGCTCAATGAAGTCGTTCACCTTGTCAGCTACGAAGTGGACATGAGCTGAATCTGTCTGAGTAGTTGCAAATGGGATGGCCACATCTATGGGACATAGTGGCTAGAATCTCCAACCCATCTAAAAGGGACTGTGGTCAGTTGCGCTGTGAACACCCTATTTATAGCTCTGTTAGACATAAGGGAGGCTTTCATCCCATGTGCGTGGATGCTTTCATTTGTACATGGAAGAATGTGTATGATCATCTTGTTGACGACCTCTGTTTGGACATCATTTTGGGGGTGGAAAGTTGTGGACTTAGTGAGCTTGGTGTCCAACATCGACAAGAGACTTAACTAAAATGTACTGAGGAACCTGTTGTCCTCATCTGAGATAATATACTGCAGGGTCCCAAAATGTACCCACACTCAGTAAAAAAAGAGTTTAACAGTGGCTTCTACTGTGATATTGTTCTTGCAAGTCACCATAATGGCCATCTTATAGGATCTTTCGACGACTACAAAACCGCAGTCGTTGCCATGTTTGGTAGAAGGAAGTCCTGACATCTAATCCATGGAGATGGATTATCAAGGTCGAGTAGGGGTAGGAAGTGGAGTATATAGGCCTTGCTTCTTGATGGGTGGTTTGGCAATGGCACAGGAAGTGCAGGATCTGATTTAGTTCTCAGCATCCTGTCGAAGGTTCAGCGAATAGAAATACTTCTGCAGTACTACAACTGTTTTCTCGACCCCGAAATGTCCTGCGACCTGACTGTAGTGCGCTTCCCTAATCATCTTGGCACGTTCGCTTGAAGGAGCACAAAGTTGTTCTAGGTGGAATAAAAGTGCATCCTAGAGGTGAAAGTTTGGAACTTGCTAACCTTCCAGGAGCGTTTGGTATGTGTTGCCGAATTCTGTATCACTTTTGTCGATATGCGGCCAACCCAAATTCTCGTGCCCACAAGAGTCAAGCACAGTGGTTAGCGCCATGATCGGTAGTTGGCTGAGGCAGTCTGCAACATTATTGGTGCTTCCCTTCTTGTACTTGATGTTCAAATGGAACTGTTGTAGGTATGTGGACCATTTCTGATGGCGATCATTCTACAAATTCCCTTGTGTCTATATGAACTCTAGGGATTGGTGATCTGTGTGGATGACCATTTCCTTCCCAAAAATTTAATTCTTCCATTTTCAGAAGGCTTGCATAATGGAATACATCTCTTTGTCATAGGTGTGATACTTCCGAACTCTGTCTAAACGTGTGTCACTGTGATATGCCACTAGATGCCCCTGTTGAGGAAGAACTGCCCCAATAACATACTCAGAGGCATCTGTCTTGATCTCAAATGGTTGTTGCAAGCCTAGTAATAAGAGCATTAGTGCAGAGCATAGGCAATGCTTCAACTCTACGAATGCCTTCTATTGAGATTCAGACCAAAATAATTTTTCTTTCGCTCCTCCCTTGATCCAGGTGGATATTAGTGGCCACCTGCCTTTTCCACTTGGACCCCCACCATTGTTTCTTTCAACTTTTCAGTTTCTTTAATTGTAGCACAATTTACTATTTTTGGTTATTTTTCGGGTCCTGAACTTCCAAAGTCTTTTTGAGGCCTTAAACGACGTTTTTTTATAAAATCACTGTCAATAAATGTGAGTTTTGAACTTGACATTCATTATCAGCATTAGTAGTCCTCGCATAGATCTTTCTAACAAGGTATCGTATGCATCAAACGAAGATCGTATGCCAAAGTTACAACCCCGACAAATTGATGTACCAATTTACCCTAACGAGACCCATAGTTTGGTGTTTCATCTCCTAGGGTTAGGTTTTTGGATGTTTATGGTTTTCCATTGTTTCTCAATAATAAATAGGCCTTGGAGATGTCCATTCTGTCTGTAAGCATATTTTAGCTATTTGATATTAATGAAGCGAAATTTTATTTTTGTTGAATCTTTGTGTTTATGTTTACAAATGTATTTTATTTCGTTCCTGCATAAGTTCAGATCATCTCTCGGTGACTTGACTCAAAGGCCATGTGATATGAGAGAACCCCAACACGAACCTGCGGTAGAAGTTGGCAAGACCCAGAAAGCTGCACAGCTCTATTAGAGTGGTTAGGGCTGGCCAATACCAAATGACTTGGATCTTGGCTAGGTCCACATGCACCCCCTGCTCATCAATGATGTATCCCAGATATTGAACTTGGGTCATGCCAAAACTTCATTTCTCCAAATTGGCACACAATTTGTGCTACTACAGTGCTTGGAGGACCTAACGAATGTGGTGGAGGTTCTCTTCCCAACTCTGGCTGAAGATTAGGATTCCATCCAAATACATCACCAAGAATGAGTTGGTTAATGGTTGCAAGATGTCGTCTATTATCACTCTCAATTTTTCAAATTTGTTTGATAGGGTCATCATAAGCTTCACCTTGTCTCATTAGGTTAGATCATTCATTTAATGGGAAATTCACTTAATCATGTTTAACCTATATAAAAAAACCATTATGAGTCATCTCATGTCATTCAAATCCATTTTATATCATTTAATTTTCACACCCATGCCTTAAAATCAAGAAATAAGCCACTTTTCTAATTTTTCACAATTTCGTAGCGAATACAGTGGCAGAACAACAGATTTCGCTACGAAACTACCTAAACTTTCCATAGAAAATCTGCCAAAAGAAAATCGATGAGTTTTCATTTGTTATTGGTTTTGGGGAAACGTGAGATAACCTAGTAGGTTATGACAATTATCCAACATGTGAAATCATAAGTGCTTGTCAACATTACACTTTCATCCCTCCATTTATCATTTTCCCTCTCATATTCGAATTTCATATTTTTAAAAAAATCACCCAAGATCCTCTCTGTCATTAATCCTTCATCCTTTGCATGTATCAGTCATTTGTCACCTTAGAAGAGTTTAACTTTGTGGCAAGCAGCTTGCTGTCCAGTTTGTTTTTTACAGGTGTCACATTTTTAAGAAGGAAACTTGGTTATAAAGGGAGATGGCCATGAAGAAGAAAGCATAAAAAGAAGGCTTTGTGCTTAGAAAGGAGACCATAGACCTTAAGCTATTCATGGAGGACCCTAGCTTTGCTGAAGCATTCACTAATTCAGGTTTCTTGAATTTCTGTTGGAGCTACAAGGGTATTTGTTGTCTTTTTGGACTCTGTGAGCAGTCAATTTCAAGAGAAGATTATGGGTGAACAGAGATGAATTATAAAAAAATAAGAGATTTTATTTTCAAGCACAGAACAAGGAACAATAACCTCTTTCACTTTTTTCACGGGTGCTACCAGTTTGACGATTCGAAGAGGTATTTGGGACCTATTTTCAGAATTCAAAAATTTCCTGTTTTAGACACATTTTTCTAATGCAGATTCCCAACAACGGCAGATGGTTTTCCAAAAACCAAGAGAGGTTTCTCTTCAAAATGAACTTATTTATAAAAACCTCCTCCTGTTTTGCAACAACTATCAAGGATAGGAAGATAGGAGCTCATCTTTGAACCCTATTTTTTCAGAAAAAAACAGTCATTTTATTGGTTAATAAACTTGCTAAAGGTGAAAATGATGCTTTTCGAAGAGGGTAAGAGGCATTTTGAACCAATTTTTCCTTATCATCCTTCATCATATCAATTTTCAGACCTACAGGTGAAATTTTGAAGAAAAAGGGAGAATTTTGAATTTTTCTGCAGAGTCAGGCAGTTTTGTAGCGAGCTCCATGCTTGAGGGCTGAAATTCACTACAAAATTTTTGAAGAATTCTTTTTATCTAAAAAATCAGTTTTATGGAGATCCAAGGAGGGAAATTGATGGTATTTACTTATTTTGACTTGACAAACACTTTTTGATTAGCAGAGGTGGCAGAAAAGAAGGTTGAAAGGCAAAAGTGGGCACGCTACAAAACTGCCTAATGACACTCTGTTTTGCAGCGAGATATTTTTAAAGAGTTTTTGAAGGTTTAAATGGCATATGGAAGGACAACCAACCACCTCGAGACCAAGCAGACAGTGGGACATCCCAGCAGAGATCCATTACTTGGCATGTGTCAGTCATCCAAATTAGCGTGAAGACAAAGTTCTAGATAATGTTAATCTTTTCCTAAAAAATAGGACAGTTGTTCTTTAATTCTTGGGAGTACATTCATGTCTTGGTGATGGAGAAGGCCACTCGAGCATCTCATATTTATCCATGTAACTGTCCCACTACTAGAGAAGAGGATTAAATAAATGTAAAGTAGAGTCCTATTAGGAGAGTAAGTCTTAAATGACTAGGTGTCCTTTTATGTTCCAGAAATGTAGTTTTTAGTTATGATTAGGTGTCAAAGTCATGGTTCAATGATTTAGCCAGCTGGGCAGATCTAATGTAAGCAAAAAGGGTCTATTAATAGACAGAAAATCGAATCTGAAGGGGTTGGAAGATGTGATTCTAGACGACTACGATTGTAATATTTTGTTGATCAATAATATACAGTGGCTGTGAGTTTTCTTCTTTCACCCGAGATTCATATGATGTTTTTATGAGTATTGTCCGATGTATTTTTCTTTCAGTATCTTAATGTTTAATTACTCAGAATTCATGTACACCTTTCTCTAACTTCCTTTAAGCATTAAGTATTGTATATCTATGTGTCTTGTCATTTTCATCAAAACATCTACACGGCTCAGCTTCCACAAGGAGAACCATGTCACTGAGTTTCTTAGGACTGACTCCATAAGCCCAATGGTAGTAAACCCTATACATTTTTCACCTTCTTACAAACACATTCAAAACACTATTACAGACTTAGCCATCTAACTTCATTTCATTTGAATAAGTCATATTTACCTTTGAGAGAGCCCTCTCAGATTGGAAGGGCTAATTTCCAGTTGGAATCGGTTTGAAATAGTTACTCCAGGTTGAACATTGAAGCAGCCCATCAGGACTCAATTTCATGATAACATCGTCCATCAGCCTCGTGAAGGTTGCGGGGGCATTCGTCAACCCAAAAGGCATGACCAGCCATTCAAAAAGGCCCTCCTTGGACTTGAAGGAAGTCGTCCACACATCAAAGGGTTTGATTGGTACCTGGTGATACTCAGACTTCAAGTCAATCTTGCTGAAATATTTGCCCCCCTTGAGTTGGTGCAGAAGGACATCAATTCCTGGGATCGGATACCTATTCCAGACAGTGATCTTGTTTAGCGTCCGATAGTCAATACAGAGTCTCCAAGTCTCATCCTTCTTCTGCACCAACACGATCAGGCTCCCACACAACAATGACCTTAGCCAGATGTGACCTTTCTATAGCAGCTCCTGAATCTGCCACTTGATTTCATCGTTTTCTAGAACAAAGGCCTGATAGATCGGTCCAATGGGTAGTAGCGCACCTAGGGTCAAATCGATGGAGTGCTTGACCTGACAGTGTAGAGGTACCCCTGTGGGTAAGGTTAAGATGTCCCCGTACTCCTCCACGACCTTTTCCATCTATTGTTTTTGTACAGAGGGGACCTCTCTCGAGGTCGTTTCAACAATATTATTCTTGTCCTGAGGGTGGATCATAAGGAACACTAATTTCCTGGTTTGGGAAATTAGCTTTCTGCATTGCTTTGAAGTGATCAAAGAGATGGCGGTAGGCGGTGCTACCTCTGCTATCTTGTACAACTTATTGCCCAAATTAACAATAACAGTGTGAGGCCTAGACTCATACACAACATGTCGCTTCCACAACTATGGTTGGCCCAATAATACATCCCAAACTTCAAGAGGAGCAACATCACATAATACCTCATCCATGAAGGGATTGACGTTGTAGGGAAGGAGACACTGTCGACTGACGTAAATATCCCGCCCTTGGTGAAGCCACTCGATGGTATACAGTTGTGAGTGTGCTATGGTCGGCAGGCCCAGCCACTTCATGACCTCTACTGAAATAAGGTTCTTTTGGCTCCCGCTATTGACAATGAACTGCAGTAAGGAACCATTCACCCACATCTGGGAATGGAAGAGGCGATCCCCCTCCTCTAGATCCTTGAGTTCCTCCTGTTGGATGTTGGTGGCTCATGTAAATAACGCTGAGAATCCATTATATGATCATACATTATTGCAGCCCTATTCCTTGGGCAATTCCTGAAGGGAACTAGGTGTGAGAGGCTTGTCTCACCACCTTAGAAGGATCTCTTTGGTCCCAATCCTTGGATTTCGGTCTTAGACATATTTTTCTAAGGAGATCCAGGTCTTGGTATCAAATCCTGCTGCCTCCATTTCTGGAAAATGCGTTTTCTAGCCATGGATTGCTAGGTATTTCCAAAAAGGAACATTACAAGAAGCATGTGGACTGGGTCAAATTTGACCAAGTCAACAGTGCTGGTATGGAAGTAGTGGACATTGAATAAGCGACAACGCAGTTTTAGAGGGATATCCTTTGCATGGAAGTAGTGCCTTTAATGAGTGGGGCCAAGGGTGAGAAATCTCACCAAGAATATAAGGAAGGGGATGGCAGCCATTGTGAGGATGTTTTTTGGATTATTATTTGATTGTGGTATGTTAAGACTTTTGGCTATCTTCAGCTGTTTAGCTAAGATTAGAGTGTTGTTTAGCACAAGGGTATTCCCAAGCGGGAATCCCACCTTCATCCTCAGGGGATTTAGAGTGCCAACTCAGGAGAAGTTATTTAGCATTATTTCCACACTCCGGCATTTGGCCAAGCTACAACTTTCTTCTACAATGCAAATTCTGTTTAGATATGTGCTAAGTTGCAGGGTGCAGTAGTGGAGGATTTATTTGGATCATTTATGAGCTTGTCTTCAGTGGAGGAAGATTTCCTTCCATTGGGAGATCAGTAAAGGAGGTCCCTGTGCTTCATATCATATTTTGGCATCAGGCCAAGGCAGCATAATCCCCTACAGCGCAATTCCAGTCCATGATTATGTTATTTTAGTGACTTGTTGCAGGGGTGAGTACAGTGCTCCATTTGGAGTGTTCGCTTTCCATTAGAGGGATGAGCCCTTCATTGAGAGAGCCTATTGGAGTAGTGACATTTCAGACCTATATCAGTTTCATCCACCTCCTATGTGCTTCAGTTGCAGTGATTCTTCAGCCCTAGGGCATTAGATTCACCATTTGTATTTTTTGTATTTCCAGAAACCCTTCCTTGGTTATCTAGGAATTGTGTATGGGAGCATAGATCTCCATTTTTGGCCTTGTATGAGCATTGTATTTTCAGAGCCATTCAGTTACATTTTCCAGCTACAGTATTAGCCATTAAAACTATGTTGTACTTGCTTTAGACATTTTGTGTAGCAGTGGCATCTCCTATATTGGTGATTTTGTTTGATGGAGGATTCTCTTGCCTAGCTTGAGGGTTTGTTCTCCAATATATTGTATAGATTGGTTGTTGTTATACTTAATAACATGGATCTATCATTTGGATCATATGTAATGTGTTGACATTTGCTGCTATTTCCATTATTGTGTGCTATATTGCTGCTTTTCCCTATTTGGGAATACTACATCTTCTTTGGTAATTGTGAACTTCCGTATCTAACTACAGGGGAGTTAGAAGACTCTCTAGGTGAGCAACCTGAAATTTTTTAGGAACCCATAGGTGAGGTTGGAAAAATGCCTCACACATCCTTCACCCACCCTCATCCACCTTCCTCCACCTTCATAACACCTTCCTTTCCCTCAGAAAGATCTCAGACACACTCTTGTAGAAAAACATGGCACTCTTGTTGCAAAACAAAGTTTCTTGTATCACCTTGTAGCACTCTTGTAACATTATCCAAATGTAACTAGATTTTCCCTAGGACCTCGAATTTTGCATTTTGAAGTTGAATATAATGACACCCAAGCTTTGTTTCCATGATTAGGGAGACTCCAATACCACTCTAGATGAATCCTTCCTCCACTGCAAACCCAAAACAACAACTATATTAGAATTAGTTTTTTTTAATTCCCTATTTATGTGTTGTAGAATGAATTTACTCTTCTCAAGCATTTACAAATAGATTAATGATTCATGCAAGTAGAATTTTATTTTGTTTAGTTTGCAAATAGAGTAGCAAGGTTTATTTCTGCAACTAGTGTAGCCTTTTCCTTTCTTGTAGTTACAAAGTACTCTCTACATTTAATGAATGGTGCTTTCATTTCTTCAATTAGGCTAATACTCCTTTCCTTGCACTTAGGGCATGTTTTTCTTGTCATTCCACAAAAATTATCTTTATAGATTAGTTGAAGGTGTGGTCTCTGCTTGCCTTGATCTGATCCAATGACTGAGGGTTACATGAGTAGAACTTGTCCTACTATGCATATAACATTGTCACTTCTATGTTTGTACGAACTCTGGGTTGATAATTTAACTTGAGAGTCTTAGGAGCTGCAACATCCTTGATGCAATGCCAGGGCTCATCACTTTTTGGTGCCATTGTCCGAGAGGTGTCCAAGTAGGTTTTGTTTCTACTTAGAAGTTTCTTGTTTTCTTCTTTCTGTTTTGCACCATTACTATTCGTTTGGAAGCTTTAAAAAAAGGAAAAAATGCAAAAAAATAAATAAAACAGAGTTAGTTCCTTCATGCCTTATAGGAGTAGGGATAGTTAAGGGAAATTCCTACCAAAAATCCCCACCCGTTCAAGCATCCAACCATCATTCTTCTTTGGTAATTGTGAATTTCCCTATCTCATTACAGGGGAGTTAGAAGACCCTTTAGGTGAGCAGCCTATAATTTTTAGGAACCCATAGGAGAAGAAGATCCTACCTCACCTACCCAAACCATGGCTAAACACAAACAAAATGAGATTTTTCCTATCTGAGAAACCAATGGGGAGGCTAGAATGAAGAATGTAGAAACCAAAGAATATAAGCCCAGTTGCACTTCCACGTTTCCAATGACTAACCTCTGAGGACACTGACACCTTCATTATTGTCTATAGGACCTATGACTATACCTCTGATGAACAGAAGCTGAATATTTTTCCATCCACCCTCAAATATGCAATCTTTCACTGGTTTATGGGTTTTCCTGGAGGCAATATCACTACCTGGGCCCAAATGTAGCAAGCCTTTTCTGAGAAGTAGAGGGATTACGGTAGGTCCAAAGAAACAAAGGAAGAAATATTTAGGATGACCCAAGGACCAAATGAATCTTTAGAAGACTATGAGGAAAGATTCAATGTCAATTATAGGATGGATAACTGTACCCTTTACCCCCAGTCACTCAAGCTAATTCTTGTCCGAGGAATCAATGAGGATGTAATGAAGACCCTCAACATGTAGTCTAGAGTGAACATCTACCATTTTCCTTATGATGACATCAAGATAGTATTCAGGAATAACTCTAGAGCTGTTAGGAAAAAGGGTAGGTCTAGCCAAGGCTTGGTTAGTTCATCTCCCTCTGCATCAGCAATCAAACATGAGATAGGAAGTATGTTGGAGGATTTCAAGAGTGAAATGTTGCATGCCTTTTCCCTGTATATGGATACTATATAGATCAAAATGAGGCAAGAGGAAGCAAAAAGAGCGATAGCTATATTTTGCACCAGATGCACTAAGAGACATCCTAGAAATGAGTGCCCATTGAATGTCATAGAAGTTTTCTTTGACTTTGACAAGAACCATGCAACAGAAAAATGTCCCTCTCTATTAGGCCTGAAAGTTGTATACCAAGGGTTAGGAGGTGGTTTGGTGCATCTCTTCTTCATTAAACAAAGGAGGCCGCAAGGCCCTTAGCCATATCAATAAGGCATGCAAGGTACACCTTATCCTCCTTATAATCCAAATATGAATGCACATTTCCAGCCTTGGTTACCCTTCCACTCATCCATCATGGCCCATACCCTCTCCTTCGCCTTCTACTCATCAATAGCCTCCTCAACCTATCAACCCTCTTTTCCAACCATATCCACCTTAATCTCCTCAATGGGGCAACTCCTCACAATGGTTGAGGCCTCAAACCACCCAACCTCCTTCTTTAATTCCTCCACCACAACCTCAACAATAAATCCCTCACATAACCAACCTAAGAAACCTCAAATTCCTGCCCAACCCAATCCAAGCCCAAACAACAAGTAGGAACAATAGGTCTATAGTGTGGTGACATCTTATCCTTCTTATGCTGTGGAAATATAAGATATCAACCTTCGGTTTCGGAAGGTACTTCCAGATGTTCACCCACCTTCTCCACCTTTGGGGAGAAGAAGAAGAGACAACCCAACTATCAATGTTGTTGGACAGCTATCTGATCTGATTCTTGGGATGGTAATATCCCCAAAGTACCTAGATCCTAGTAGCCTAGTAGTGGATGTTGACATAGATGGCATTATGGTCCCTAATAACATGATTGACCTTGGGGCTGCAATCAATGTGATCACCAAGGAAACCATGCTCAAGCTCAACCTCCAAGGGGCTTTGACGAAGAGAACTACAATGTTGTAGCTTGAAAACATATCCACAGTAGCTTCTAAGGGTGTTATTGAGGATGTAATGGTCTCAATTGACTCCTGGGAGTACCCCACTGATTTCCTTGTCCCCCAACCCAAAAATAAGTTTAATGGATACCCTCTCATCCTAGGAAGACCTTGGTTGGCTACTATTGATTCCTACATTAGTTTCAAGGCTAGGAACATGACCACCAAGAATGGGCATCTATCAAAACAACTTGTGTTGTATCCTCCTTTTCATCCTTCTATTGAGCATGACTTTCCCTTGTGGTTAGAGGATGAGGATGAGGAATAATTTTATCAGGAATCCCTCTACCTGGTATGCACACTAGACATTACTGTAGGGAGGAGGCATCCTTATGAAGATGACCTTATTGACCATATCCTACAGAATCAGCCTCCCATTTCAATGCCAATCGATGAATTGATGAAGGAATCCGAGAGTAATCCATGAACTGATTTGTGCTTTGTTGACCCTAATATAGAACATACCAAGGTTGTAGAGATTAGCCCATTTGGTTTGTGCAATGCCCTTTCTACCTTCCAGAGGGAAGTTTTGAGTATCTTTGCTAACCTTGTTCATGACATTGTTGAGATATACATAGCTGACCTAGCCATTATGGTTGCGACTTCCAAGGAAGATCTTTCTA
>MU968336.1:0-21670 GCA_034641835.2 Pinus albicaulis | reverse complement strand
AATATTGGTCCCAACTATATATATATATATATATATATGGGATTCCCTATCATTACAGTGTGTCAATGCTTTATCCAGATCATGCTTGGACAACTCTCTAAGGAGCTTCTACAACATACCTCACAGCTAGCCGTGATAGCAATATCGTATCCAACCTCGGTCGTACTATGGACCTTACATCCAAGATATCATGGTAGATCTCATATTAAGGAAGAATCCAAATTTTCTCATCAATAATAATCCCAAACATCATCAGTACATTCAAGCAGCTACATATCATAGGAGAAATATATCAGCCTTTAAAAGTAGAACATTTCATGCAGATATTTCAAACGATGTTTGGTGGCAATTCCAAATGAAGAAGCTCAATCATGAGTTTAATCATGTTCTATACACATCATATAGAGATGGATGTTCAAAATGCAATATCAATGCTTCAATCAACTGTTGTATGCCATGTCAAGTTCAACAATATTTGAACTTTAAATCAGAGTGTCCATGGATTTACAGTTTCATTACACAAAGACATTTTTCAACAATTTTGCAACATGGGATTTCTTTCGAAAATTCCATAAATTGATTCATCATGCCATTATACATCGTTTCGAGATTCTGAAGCCATCTCTGTCTTACTTATTTCATTAGAGGCTCATCACCTATCAAGAGTATACCATCACTATGTAAAACCAAATCCATAATAAAAATCAAGGCCATACCTTGAAACTCATCATCCTGACTTTGTTAGATTACTGTCAAATATGGACATATCTGAATCATGGAACTTGCATCACACAACGCTCTCTGCAAGCATAATGCCTTACCAAGCCAACATAATCATCCTTGCATAAATCAATGTTGTGTCAATGAAGTTAGCTCATCAGAGTTTAGAATCTACAAAAAAACTATTATCAAATACATTGATGTCATACTATAAATTATTTCAACCAGGTGACAGGTAGAGCTTATATCAAGTCTTGACTTCATTTACTATCAATCTATCTAGTCTGTCATTTAACATGCCATTACAAGTCATTTCCATCACTAGATTCAAGTGCATTCATTAAGGTTAATTCATGCAGGTTCCATCTTTATGCTGAATCAAAACAACCATTGTGTTAGGAATGAGGAGGAAAAGAACCATAATAGTGCACTATGCCCACATAGAATTATCATTGGGAAAAATCAACAATCAACAGATAAAGTTCAAATAGAGAGATATATGATCCAAAAGACATGTCTCAATCATGAACTCAAAGTTATAAAACATAGCTCATCTGTATCAATTAGTCAAAACATGTAGCACAAACTTCAACATAATGACATATTCATATGAATATCTCACTCACCTACAAACACAAGTTCGATTCAAACATATGAAATTTTCCTATGGACATATCTTACTGATATCTACAGCACATATATAGAACTGACATCTTCCAGGTGACCATCTGATTTCATGCCTAATCCTTTATTTACTTTGATCAGGAATTTAACCCAGCAACTTCAGAAATCAGGTTACAAAGGTAGGACATGTCATATATCCCTTGATTCATAGTATAGAATGATTTTGTGTACAAAACTTCAATTTTTTGTCTATGAGGCATAGTGGCATTTTTGGGTCTTCCTTTGTGCGAGTGAGGTTGAAACCTTTGTTTTAGATCCATAATGTCGGACACCCATAAATCACAGTAGAACATGTAATTTCATTTTAATTCATGTCATCAACCTGTCTTTATTAGATTCATGCAACATTAGATTTGTTAGATCATAAACACATATCTATCATGATCATCAACATCATGTCATTAATATTTCACCAAGGGTTAGAATTGAAAGATGAGGTTAGCAGGAAGATATGACACTATATCTTATGGACACAATAACAATACATCCAATTAGAGCAGTTAATTTCACCATATGTCATAACCACAGGTAGTAGTTGATATAGAACATCAATCTCATAAATATGCCTCTATCATCATGGTCACCAATACCATGCTTATCATGATCAATAGAATCAAGTTATTTTATTCAATAGGGACAACAGAGTGTCAATATATTTTTCCATGAGCTTTCATCATGTTTATCACAATCATTATCAATACCTTATCAATGAGCTAAACTGGTATAAGAGATCAACATGTCTTATGCATATTAAGAGTCAAGAGTATCATTTACTAGAGTCATAATCAGGATCTAAAAAAACAATATACGTTAGCCAAACATTGGGTTGCACCACTATATCCAAGATCAACAATAAGTAGCCTTGTAGAATAAAAAATATCATCATAATCAAAATTCAATATCAGGTGCACTGTTTCATCACGGGAAACATAAATCACTTTCATATGCATGCATGGGCCATTTGCGAAGGAGAAATTATCAACATGCCATAGGTATTACATTTAGCCATCCAATGTTATAGTTGAAACATAACATTAAAAAAATATACCATGCATAACTTTTAGTATTCAAATACATGTGCACCTTCACATGGGTAATTTCTCACCTTTTTCATTAGGTGCCTCTTTACCTTTTTCCAAATATAGATTTTCTTTCTTGCATCTCAAACGATCCTCAAGAGAGATCCACTTATAAAATCTCATAAAGAAGGTTACAAACGTCTAGGTACTCAAAATGTACATGCATGAGGTATAAGCAATGATCAAAACAACAATCACAATAGTCAAATCCATAAGTCTAAATAGGAGTAAAGTCATAAGTCAATGAATACTTATCTTTAATGAGAGACAATCTTCTCCCTATTGAATCACCCTTAAAGAGCCATCCATATACCACATAATAGTGATTCCTTCAATCAAATTTATCAACAACCAGGTCATATAGGGCTTCACCAAACCAATCCCAAGTGTTTGAGCATATAGATCATGCTAGGGTTGCATACATAAAATATTAAGTCTTCACATGAACTAGGTTCTCTCTAACCCTCACTATTAAATCCTTATCCACTAACTACCTAAGGTTTTCTTCGTACCCTAGAATTATTTTATGTATCTACCATCCTTTTCTTACTTCCATCAAAAGCGTCTCCATGAGGTGATCTCTATGGATTTTATTCAGCCCAACTTTGATACCATGTTAATTTTTCATAGGGATACATTGATCTTTGCTTTGATAGTTTCATTTATTCATTAACACGTTAAGTTCACCCCATATCATTATATCATTATTCATATTTACACTATTAACCATAAACATATGAAACTATGTAGAAAGAACAATAACATCATCGTCATCATCACCTATGCAGTGGAACATAAAGGAACAAAGGAATAAAAACATGCACAGATATAGACGTCGGGATTGGTCCGAGACTAGGGAAAAACCCACTATGGGGAAAAGTCATACAAATTATTCTTCTTCGATCATCATCAAATTATTGAGAAAAAATGAGTACAACGATCCATAGATCCATATCTTCATAATGTAGTAAAACAACTAGCACATGAATAATATGACCTTATTCATGCATAATATGAATACATGTGCACCGATTGGGGCGATATATAGGTCGATTGGTCCTCTCAAAAAAAGAAATCTAATGCAATTATGATATCGACCATCTGATATGTCCAAAGTGGAATTTTACCGCAGTTGCATAATTTTAAAATTTTACTCCCTTTATAGTTTGGTGTTTCCTTTCCCCCTTAATATCCCCTTGTGTGTTCTAGGTTTTAGAGCTTCTTTCCTATCCTTTTTCATCATTTTCACCTCTAATTTTTGTTGATTGTATGCACCATTTTCAGTAACCTAGTTCCTTTATAACCCAGTGCCTTAGACATTTGACATTTTGGCCTTTTGTGTGTCCTTGAGTAGTTGGTCTGCCACTTCTTTATTTTCTACTTGGCTACCTTTTTGGGTGGGGTTTTTGTGCTTGGATTGGTTGTTTATTTTACTTTCCATTTTTATCATTATTTATAGTTTTTCAACACTTTATTTTCAGCAACGCGTGGCATCATAAAACATGCTCAATTAGATCATACACTAAACACACGTTTCACAGACACGTGCAGGCCCTAAGCTAATGTGCACTTGGCTAACACCGCAAAACCAAGACTTGAAAAAATCCAAATAATTATAATGGTAACACACATATATTAAGCCCACTTTGGCAAAATGAATAAAAAATATTTTTATTAATTTTTAAGGTCGATGGGATAGGCTTCTAATCACACCCATCGATCACTAACATTGAGACATAGAAGTTGACATATTAGGGAGCTTAAAATCCTTCACCATCTCATGGTCCAAAGCTGGAGTGCATCGGAAACTCAATTCAAAGGGGGTTAGGCTAGGTCATCGTGTGAGCGGTTCTCCTTAGGGCTACCCAACTGATGGCAGGGAATCTTGTGCATTGTTTGATCACCAAGAAGCTCAATACTCGAACACCACCATGGGAAAAAGGTAACCATAGTGACCAATAATAGTAAAACACACTATAGGACTGGTTGTGGGTAGCAGTTGGTTCTCTACCCTAACTTTCTCAAGACAAATTTTCTTGCAGGGATCAGATTCCATCAAGTAAGAAGTATTTTTGAAGGCCATTTGAAATAGTATATCTAGGACATGTTTGAGGATTTAGATCACCTATAGGCTAGAGGTCATTTTTCTTTTATAGGACATGTTTTCTTGAATTAGAGTAGCATATTAATATAGTTAGTTTACACTTGCCACAACTTCACTAGGTGTTTTCTTGTTGTTTGTTTCTCTTTTTCTCCTATCATCACCCCTTATTCTATTGAGTCATATTTGTCTTGACATCATTATGACCCTTAGGTGTTTGTCATGGAGACTTCTTCGCCTTCGCCACTAGTTTCCTTTAGGACATATTAATCCTCCCCATTGAGTTTGAGTTAATCCTTTGAGTCCCCCATCAAGTCCCCATTTTGACTCTGGCTCTTCCACTTCTTCCCATTTTTCCTTTGATTCCACGTCTTCCCAACCCAGTACTACTACCATGTTAGGCAGCAAAATGGGTGAGGGAAATCAAGGCGGTAGCCAAGATAGCCCCACAGGAAAAACCTCTACCGATATGGTCACATTAGGGGAATTTTGAGGTCTAAAACGGGCCTCCTAAGGAAATTATAAAATAATAGTCAAAATTATAAAACAATAGTGGAAATAATAAAATAATATTTGATTACATCATCAAATTTGAGAGGGAAAAAAAAGAAAAAACTACTTTTTAAACTCGTATTTTCAACTTATTTCCCAAATTTTTTACTCAAATTTCGAGCGGGAGTACTCGTTGGATGAAAAAATTAATTTCTCATCCAAGGGGTACTCATGTTTCATACTTTCAATGGATCCTGCTACACGAAAAATGAGAAATACATGAAAAACATGATTTCAATCACGTTTTTTCATGTATTTCTCATTTTTCATGTAGCAGGGTCCATCGAAAGTATGCAACATGGGTACTCCTTGGACGAGGAATTAAATTTTTCATCCAATGAGTACTCCCTCTTGAAATGTGAGTAAAAACTTAGGGAGATAAGTTGAAAATACAAGTTGAAAAAATAGTTTTATTATTTTATTTTTTTTTAATCTCTTTACCCTTTTACTTAAAAAATGGTGAATCATCCCCCATGGTTGACATCATCATCTTGAATCCCATTGGTTCTTAAAAAGTTTATTTTAGTTGTACAATTTTCTTAGGAGGCCCATTTTAGACCTCAAAATTCCCCTAATGCTAACCTCCCATTGCTCCCTTATATGATTGGTTCAATCCTTCCTGATTTCATCCAGTTCATAAATGATTCTCTTCTCCATAACCCAAATTCACCTCCTGTGCCTACCAAGCTTCCTTCTGGCATCCCCAAGTTAGAAGGATATTCTGGAGAAGACCTAAAAATCATGTTCTCTCATTTCACACGTCGTGTTCATCTAATTCCATCACTGAAGTCTCCATCCATCTTCGCCTCTTCCAACACACCCTTACTGGAGCTGCGGAAAAATGGTATGTGGAACAACCCCATGTCTCCAAATCCACTTTTTTGACTCTCACCAAAGAATTTCTATCATAGTTACATCTTTGTTATGACACTAGTACTAAACTCTTGACTTATTTTCATCAAACTTCTGTCACCTACCTTTCTGACCATGTCCAAGAATGGCACAAAAGGCGCAGCATGTGTAGGGCCCCTAAATTTGAATACCTTATTTATATGGATTGGTTCCTTAGAATTATTTTGTCCCCCATAGGTAAATATGTCTCCTCCCACTTCCCCCAATCTGAGGAATAAGCACTCCATATTACTTTGAAATATGACATGATCTATGCACAAGAAGGTTACGTTTATATTGTCCTTCATGATCTGGCTCGACCTAGTATTGCTAATGCACCAGGGGCATTTCATTTCTCTAATGGTGTCATTGGATCTATATCACACCCTCAATATCCACAATATCCTCAATGTCCTATGAGATATGGTCAACCCCAAAGGGGACTAGTTCATGTTACACCTATCCCCCTCCCATTCCTTCACATGGAAACACTTATCCAAGTCCCAACACATCATGTGCATATTCCCATCTGCATTAGTAGATGTTAGGGCTAGTTGTTGCTTCACCCAATTATCATAATTTTTCCCCATCTCCTTACTATCCTTATGCATCGCCTAATGCTCCAGCCCCACCATCCCCAATTACCTATAACCCCATGCCTGATCCACCTCCGCCACAATAGAAACCACCTCATCAAGGTCAATCATATGCTCAGTAGAACACAACAAATACCCCCAATCCCAAGATATATAACAATGGGAAGTGTAACCAGAACTAGCCATATCAAATTAATAAAGCGTTCTACTTGTGCCTCCATCCCCAACCCAAAAACATTCCTAATTCTCCTCCCCCCTAGCCAAAGTAACTCGTCCTTACATTGAAGGGGTTAATTACCACTTATCCAGGATCCTTGACAAAAATAACATTAAAACCTTCTTAAAGCCTCAAAGAACCCTCAGCCAACTCTTCAGATCAGCCAAGGACCAAAATGATCCCATGTTTGGTTATGGAGTATATGAGATCCGCTACTCATGTGGGAAGTCTTACATAGGACAAATCGGGAGGTCCTTCAAAATTCACTTAAAATAACACATGGTTGACAAAATCCACAACTATGTTTCTAAATCTGCCATAGTTGAGCACTCCCATTCTACCAAACACCTCATTTGTTTTGACAAATCCAAATTCTTAATCCCTGCCCCATACCATTAAATTTGGTTCGTTCGGGAAGCCCTTGAGATTGAAAAACACCCTAATAATTTTAACCAAGATGATTGGTACCATCTAAGTCAATCTTGGAAACCCACCATCCATTTTCTTTCATCGAAGCGTTTATCCTCTAAATCAGATTCCATCAATCCTTAACCTTTCCTTGAATTTAATCTATTTTTTCCTAACCTCCATCATTAAGTTCTAGATATATTTTCTTTCTTGATTTTCTATTTAATAATTAGTCTCCCTCTATAACTACATCCATATTTTTTTTTACCTTTATTCTTATATTTACTTCATAATTTCTCCTTTATTCAACTTAATTTCCTATTTATATTTTATGTCCTAAATTTATATTATTATTGTTTAATATATTTAATCTTAATTATTTAATTTATTTAAATTAACTAGAATCTATTTCATCTTATTTTCAATTTTATTATAATCCAATTCATATTAAAAAAAGAAATCTATTAATTTATTTCAATATCTTCCTTGTAGCTAATGGCTAGATTCCATTAATTAAATAAATTTATTTGATACCTCTAATTTATTTGGTTAAATTTATTTAATCAATTTAATTTTAATTATTTTTATAATTTAATTTAACTAATTTCCTTCTCTTTAACTAAATCAACTTATTTAATTTATTTAATTTTTTAAACGGATAATTTCATTCATATCTCTCTTAGCTATTCACTATTGTTAATAATCGTTTACTCATCCCCTAGCTAATAGCTAGATCTCTCCTCTGCTCTATATAATATGGTACATCGCTCTTCCTATCACATATCAAGATTTTTCTCTTGAAGATGGGTGAAGTGTTCACCCGAAACATCTCTTATATTGGGACCTTCGATGAGAATACACAGGATTCTAGAATCTCTAATCAACATGTTCTTGATTATGGAAACAAACACAATATAATCATATCAAGTTAATCAATGCAACCAAGGTCCACCACCTAATTCCCATAAGGTAGAACAACATAATCCCAAACCCAACAATAGGGTGGAGAACCCAAGCAAAACATGTATCTTCGTTCGAATAAACCTTGTGTATGTTTCAAAGTATTTGGCCATTATAATCATGAGTGACCCCTTTTACCTCAAATGCATCAAGCATGGGAAGTTCAAGCAACTGATTCTAGAGGACCTCAGCCCATCACCCCACCTCTTCCCCCTCCTGCTTCATCATAACTTGTTGTGCTTACAAAGAATTTCCTCATCAAGGATATATAGTTTCCAAACCCACATAGGATAATGTAGCCCCTCAACCTTCACAATCTAGCCAAAAAAATTACGAGATCCTCATGATGAATTCTAATGAATTCAACACTGAAAAAATCAACCTCCATACTCGGTCACTCCAATATGACAAGCCACCTACAAATTCAATGACTTACTCCCAACCTCGAGTTTCCTCTAAGCCTCTGTTGTCGCAAAATGGTACCTTATAGATCCCTCCACCTAAGGTAGAGATTATCCCTAAGATCCCAAAAGTTCCATTACGTTGAAAGGTTGCTTCTTCTAAAGATGCCCATACTTATAGCATAGTAGATGACTTGGCGTAGTCTCTTGCTTCCATGTCAACGTTGCAAGTGCTCTAGACCTGTCCATCCCAATGGAAATTTCTACTATATTCTTTGGGCATTATGGATCCTTCCGATAAACATATGATTGTCTTTGATGCAGAAAAAGTAGAAGATCCCCCCCTTCCTTCCTCAGATGCCTTTCAAATACTAGTCTCTGTAAAAAACCCGAAGGTATAACAGTGTATCATAGATGAAGGTGCCTCCACCCGTGTTATGGTCACTAGTGTTTGGAAGAAACTTGGTTCACCTGACCTATCCTCATCCATCATCACTCTCTGTGCTTGGTATGATCACCCCTCCAAACCCCTCAATATCTATCACAATTGTCCAACTATTTTTTCCAGCAAGACAGTCTTAATTGATAATGAACTCATTGATACCCCATTAGATTATAACATCCTCTTGGATCTTAGTTACACTTATGCCATGTTTGATGTCACATGTGTTGTTTTTCGAAAGGTATGATTTCCTCATAATGGAAATATTGTCACTATAGATCAGTCGACTTAGTATGTTCCTCTTTCTCGGACCTCTCCGCATACCACTATCTCATCTGTGACTAGAAATAACAATATCCCATCCTTCACCAATGTTTATCCTAGAGTCTACAAATATTCCATGATGCTTGGTGTTTATTATGGCGCACTGCCTACCCTTTCTAAGCCTATATTGTCCAATTTTTTATGATTCAAGCGTCACATTCTACCAATAAATGATCTAGTATGCCTTCACAGTAGC
Organism: Pinus albicaulis; assembly: GCA_034641835.2. Classification (NCBI taxonomy): domain Eukaryota; kingdom Viridiplantae; phylum Streptophyta; class Pinopsida; order Pinales; family Pinaceae; genus Pinus; species Pinus albicaulis. The sequence continues at coordinate 12,099 of MU968336.1, read as the reverse complement.
CAGGTTGCCTGCAACCTCCTACTCTCATCTCAACCCATCCTTTAAGTACTATTCCTCCAATCCCATTTCCTTTTGTTGATATCTCTCCCAGTCCTTTTCAACCAAGAACGATTCCCCTTAGTCTTAACCATTCAAGAGTAGTTCCTTCAGGTCATTACCCTTCTAGTGAGATACATTTCTTATTCCCGCCACCTAGAATATTTTCTACCCCTTTTATGGCTACGTTGAGTCTACCTAACATCACCTTGGGGATCCTATTATGGTACATTGTGTTAGGGTCCCTTGATTTGGCCGATTGGTGAGCCAAATGACGATGTAACATCAAACCAAGATTTGGAGCCCAAGGACCTAGCCTTCCTGGACTCAGAGAGGGCTCTCTCTATTAGATGTAAAGGATATCAGTGTGTTTGCTTGTGGTGTTCTGATATTAGGCTAGTTATGAAGTATGTTTTTGGTTTTTTGTTTTTAATTTTGTGAGGGATAAAACTGATCAAAGATATAAAATGGGTAACAAGAAGTTAGATCAACTGGGCTATGGGGTCAAAAAGGTCAAGGAAGCTATGAGATGATGATGCAAGGCTGCTGTAGGGCCGATTTGATTCAAGGTAGAAAGGATCTTTGGGCAAAATAGAGTAAATGGACATCAAGTTTGTGAATAAAAAAGAGTTTCAAGCATCACTGGTTTAATAGATAACATAAACATGGTAAAGAAAACCCTTAATCATGCAGCATGTAACTATAAACTAATCAACACATCGAAACAAACATTCCATCCATGCATAGAAGTATAAGACCCTCTAACTTTGGGAAATGGCTATCAGACTTTGGGGAAAACACATAAGACGGACTAACAACTCAAAATACTATGCCGGAACGCCTAAACACAGTCTTTAAGTTATTGGGCACTTTGACAAACAAGCTTTCATAGTTTTAGGCAAAGGGCTAGATCGGGACTAGGCTTCCTTGGTTCAACAAGATGATAAGCTAATCATTCAAAGAGATAGTTTCATGGACAGAACTATGGACAGTCATAGGTAAGCAGGGCACACCATACATCCTACTCAACATGCATAGAACTTATGAATAAAACTAGCAACAATATCCTTAAGTCACTAAAGAGCAGTTAAGAATTCTTTAGTATAACTAAGAAAGAAGAAAACACAAAGCTATGAAGATTCAGGAAATTTGAGGTGCCTCCATGGGCATATCTCAAACTTAATCTCTACTGATCTATAGCAGCAAGAAGCATGTATCATGAATGAAAACTAGAAGACAACAACAAAGCAAGAAACACTATACTATTCTACCATGTCATGGAATCCATCAACAACCCTTCATCATTCATCAAAAGCATCCAAGAGGCAGTCCAAAATCATAACACAAGTATGTTCTTCAAAGCTCATATGACCAATATATTGATTCTTCTCTCAATTTCAGCCTTGTTTTACAATGAAGCCTTGTGGAATAAATAGGCTCAAGTGAGGAAAACCTAATGGTGCAACTAGCTATCCCATTGGCCTAATCAAAATATCTAAACTTGTCCTTGAGGCTTTGCAAAGCCCAAGGCACAAAATATCCCATAAAATATCTAAAAAAATGCTAAAAATGGAAATTATATTGACTTTGCATCATTTTCCAAGTGTAAAAATAGCTAAACGCACATTTGGAAAAAGCATATTTTTGAGGTTCAAAAATTCCAAAAATACTTCAAATTTATATCAGAAAAAGGTCCCCTGACTTGCTGGAGACAATTGGTAGCCTTCCCGGTGTCGAAACAAGGCTCACAATAGCTCGTTGGAAATATTTCTGTGTCTACTTTCCGACGCAACTGAAATCACCTCAATCTGATGCCTGGAAGTCCTCCAAATCTGTACCTATGTGTGAAAAGCCAGGAAATAACAGATTGCTGATATGACGGGCAAAATGTGCAAAAACTGAGCATTTTTCGTTGTTTTGAGGGGGCGAATGATCTCCAAATGCTCTGAAAATTGCTGAGGACCTGCTCCTATAATTATGGCATCAACTGGTATCATCCTTCTCCCTTGACAAATCCTCAAACTGAAATGGCGAAATTATGAGTTTTCGACCAAAAACCAAAAAAATGCCAAAAAACAAAAAGTTGTCGAAATGGGCCCAAAATTGGCATGCATGACCCTCAGGGGTCCCTAGCAACATGCTCCGAAGCTGAGGCCAAAATGTCAAGAGCTGATGTGCTTTTCTTCTCTTTCCATGCCGGGCGCTTCCCCTTTGATTTCTTCAGTTTCTCTTGGGCTGTCTTTAGTTTGCGCCGTGCAAACTGATTCAACTTTTGAAAGTGATGTGTCCTCTTCCTTTGTAGCTCCAAATCCCTGTTTTTTCTTTCAAGCTTCATCTCCAAGTGTTTGTTGGCTCTTTCAAGCCATGCCTCTTTGTTTTCTTCAATTTCCTGCTCAAGGAGTGCAGTGAGAGGAAAGGCTTGGAGATGGGCTTGTTCTTCTTCTTTCTGCTTTTCCAAGGCTCTTTTAAGCCCTATGGTCCTAGGCCTCTTCCGCCTAGGCTGGTATCCCTCTTCTTCCTCATCAAACTCACCAATGAGCTCTTCTATCCTTGCTTGTGCCTTAGCTACCTCATTCTTATATTTGATAGCTCGTGCTTCATGAACAGCTGTGTGAACATTCATCTGTTTGTTTTGGATCTCCAAGAAGTGGTTGAAGTTCCTTGCCCTTTGAAGATCCTCCTCTAATGCCTCAATTTGCCCCTCTTTATGGATTAGGAGGTTTTCAAGAAGGCGGGCCTCATTATCACTGTCATCGCTTTGGATTGGGATGACAGCCAATGCACTCCCATGTTTTGTACTTTCTCCAACTTTGCTTTTCCCTTTGAAGGCCAATCTTGCACTTTTCCTCCTTGGCATGCTAGTAGGTGTCCTTTTGGGCGATTTCCTTTTGCTAGGAACAACCTTTGTCACTGTTGGAGTGGCAACCTTAGACCCTTTCTTCCTTGTTGTGCTGAGTTTTGTTCTTTTGGGAGGAGGAAACACAACTGATTTACCCTTGACATCTTCTTGAAACTGCTGCTCTCCTTGAGGCTGCTGGATGTTTTCTTCATGTTGTTCACTTTGTTGCCCTTGCTCACCAACATCAACTTGCTGTTCTACTTCAATGCCTTGTTCAATTGGTGTTTCAAACTGTTGCTCTTTTTCACCAAAATCAAGCTGCTGCGGTGCTCGGATTTCCTGCTCATTTTGTGGCTCAAGATGTGGTTCAATTTCCTGCCCAAGTTGTTGTTCTTGTCCTTCAACAACAAGTTGCTGCTCTTCTTCTTGTACCTTCTGTTCATCACCTTTTGTTCGCTGCTGACCTTCACCACTGTCCTGCTGCTGTTCCTCATCTCCTATCTGCTGCTGCTCATCCCTTTTCTCTTCTTGTTGTCTACTTCCCTCTCCTTCTTCCTGCTGTCTTGGCTGTCCTGTAGTCATTTTGAGCCTTCTAGGAGTAGGCCTACTGGACAAAGGTACCGGGCGATGGATAGGCTGAGTGGGAGACACATGGACAGGAGGAACTGTAGAGAAATCTGGGTGGTTGATAAAGACATCCCATGGAACCTCCTTTTTCTCTAATTGGTGTAGGATGATAATTTTGATCAGAGAATGATGTAAAAGGGAAGGTATTTGCAGAGGTGGGGCCTTCTTCTGGACAGTAGATGCCATCTTCTCGATGCTCTTAAATAAAAAGTAAGGGAGATTTAGTTGCCTGTTTCTAGTGAAATGCATCAATAGGCGGACATGGTAGGCATAAACTCGATCAAACCTCCCTTCTCAAGTAAAATATTTCATTATGATTTTCATAAGAGGAGCATAGCTGTCAAGAAGATATGAAAAATGGAAAATAGCAGTGAAAGCATCTCTATGCTTGGGTTTGATGAAAGGCTTATAATCTTCCAAGTCAAGATGGGCCTATTTGAACCATTTTTCTCCATGATATGGAATCTTGGTGGCCTTGGACACTGATCTTGGAGAAAACTTGAAATCAAGGTCCGCTACCCTGAAATGCTTTTTCTGGAACCTCAGGGCGCATAGGTGTGTTAATGGTGAAAAAATTTTGACCTCCTGTATCTTCTGGCAGAAGTCTAGACAACCTACTTCATGGAAGTTGAAAAGGATGGATGGATGAGCATTAACCTCTTCTGTAGAGATTGGCTCATACCTTTTATGCGGACCACTTCTGTTGTCCAGCCTTGGAGGCATTTTGACCTAAATGTGCTTTTGAAGAAATAAACTGCCTTACTGTGTGTAAATTTCCTTCTTGGAGTCAAACTGGGTCAATGCACTGCTCTGACAGAGAAACAATGTAATTTGGATGATTTGCAACAAGTTTCCTTACAAATACAAAACCCCTGTTCTTTCAGAAAAAGGTCTGTCCACCTTTAAAATATCTCTGTCAAGAGATTTTTCAATAAGAGACCATACAGTGAAAAGGAGACAAAAGTTAGGTGAATTTTCTGTGCAAAGTGTCAATAAATCACCTTGTTTTTGTGAAGTTTTGGAGGTCAATCAACACATCTACATCTTTGTCTCAAGTAGACTCTCCAATCATTTAAAACCTGCCTTTTCTAGTGTGCCTATTACTCAACACACTTATGTTTTATGCAATCAACCCTTAGTGCAATTAGACAGTCAATGTCATAGTTCTGTACAAGGTGACAGAGTAAAAATGCTCCAGAAGTTCAACCAAGTCTGCAATAGTCTTCTCTTTTCAAAATAACTAGGACCTCTTATCAATGTAACACCCCTAGCTTTGTAGAAAAAATCATTTTCTCTACCTGAACATCCACTTATCAAACCAGATCGAAGACCAAAAGTCAGTCAAGCAACTGCACAGTGAAAACTGTCTTTCTTATGAGAAGCAGGAGCAACTTTACCCTGTAGCTTTCAACTTATAAACTGCTCTTTGACAAATCCCTTTTTCTTATTATATTTCACTATTATCTATTTGTATGTCACTTCATCAAATAGAGTCATCCATATACAAAGTTAACCCCCAGTGTGAGCATACAGCCAGACTCACTATTATGGAACAAGGTGACAGAATTTTGAAGAATGTTTTACAAGTTCAACCAAGCCTGCAGGAGTTTTATCTCTTTCCCACAATCAAAACTCCTGTTTTAATATAGAAATCCTACCCTTTGTAGAAAAACCTCTACCCCATCTGAATATCAAATTTTCAAAGTAAGCTTAATGAACAAAACAGTCAAGTGGCAAATTCAGGAAAAAACTGCCCCTTCTGTGGTCTATAGGGTTAACTTTTTCCCTTTGATGCTTTGAAGTTATAGGATCCCTGGTCCTTTGATTAATGAAAGTGAAATCACACAGCTCCTAATTCAGCACAAATTCTTTCCTGTAGGTGCCTTAAATGACACATCCAGCGTTTTACCACAGTTTTGCACCTCGAATCCCCACACAGCAAAAAAACACTGTTTTTTTTTTAGATGTATTGACAAAGTTGGAAAGCTTTGTATGTTATGGTATGAAAAATTGTAGCAGTTCAACACACTGTTTTCTTTACATGCACTTCTAGCAGTGTATTTACCATTCAAGCACAGCTTCAACTCATGGATATTTTCACAGCAAAACCAGTTGACAGATATGGTGTTGTAGCAAGATAACCGAGGATAAGCCCTCTTTTGATTTGACCTTAACCCTGATAGGCAGCTTCTCAAAATATATGATGATAATCAAACTAGGTCAAACTCAACAATTTTCTTCTAACCCTTTCATTCTTTGCATTTATTTGAAGCATATACCCTAACTGTATATGGACAGTTTCAACTTTGCTTCACCACGGTAGTGAGGGTGTTTTGATGATCTTTTTAATAAAAATATGGCTCACAGGTGTTAGATATTTCACCAGTTTAATCAGGAAAAAACTATTTTTCTCTCACACCACAGCTTGAAAACAGGGCTTTTAACCTTCATATCACTTAGCACTTTGTTCAACAAACTGAGAAGGTATATGGAAATACCTTGAGAATATGATGAAGAGCCTTATTGATGCGTTTTAGGCTAGCTCCAGAGGCGTTTGAATAGCTTAAGAAGGTCATAAAGACGGGCGACGTGCTGGGCTTTCAGAGTGACGCGCCAAAAAAACTGTCGGGTGGCTCTGTCGGGCTGGCCGGGCGCCGTATACAGGCGCGTCGCGCACATGTACAGGCGCGTCACGCGGCCATTGAGCGCCCGTGCAAATTGGCTCCTAGGCGCGTCGCGCAATTTTCCAGGTGCGTCACGCGGTGAAAAAAGGTGAAAACTCCTGCAAATCGACCTGAAACTTCTTTGTTTCGATGCTGAGGGTAGCAAAAAGTCTTTTCTCAATACTCTTGCTCAGATATTTCATAAATGACGTTGGTCAATGCACCTCACCCTTTTTTAAACGACAAAAAACCCAACGATTATTTTGTTGGCTGAAATGAAAGGGGTGTTTGTTTTCAAACCAAAACCTTTAATCATTCCCTTCGGACTTCAACATTTTCTTTGGTTCATAATGAAGCTCGGACTCTGAAATAGTGTAGGCAACAGAGGCTTTCATGTTTTTAAACAAAGTCAATATGAACCACTTTTATAACATTAATGATTTGACAAAAGTTTTTTTTCTGCTATCATTGTCCCTTTGGTGACCATCTAACACAGCAATTCCAATTTTGAGTGACAACTTAATAACCTTCAGACCATCTCTGCCACTGTGTTAATAATGCTGGTGATATTCATTATGTAAAGTAACCCCACTTTAACACTGTCAAGAAAATACTGAAGACTATTTTTCTATTTGAAAGAAAAAGGTTTATCTTTCACCTTGCTTTGACAGTTTTTGCCTCCAACTTGCTCCTTCAACCTCTTTCTCAATGCAGGTGCCCACATTTGCTGACATCATTTGGATTTAGTCATGGCTCTTTGATTTAAGAAAGGCTCTTTTTCCAATATGCCTTCTTGCTTAGAATATATCATTTATGATATCCCTATCTTTTTGAAATAATGAAAAAGTTGTGTCTGTTTCAAACCATCCAAACAATGACAATATGTCAAATGACTTCTTTGCCCATTCATAAACTTGTATACCTATTTACAATGTATTTTTGGGAACTAATCTTGAAGTGTCTCCCATCATTTGTGATGTATATCTGAAAGGGGAACTTTATGAACCAGGAAGAACAGGTCCCTTTGAAACACAGTTATCATTTCCTTTGACCAGTGCATTGATCTTTTTTTTTTGTAACAGAATCATTCCAAGGTTCAAATCTGTCCACTGCTTGACACTTTTGGTGATATTTTTAACAAGTAAAAACCACTCAAGACTGTCGAATAGCATTGAAAGCTGTTTTGTCATTTTAAAAGGAGGTGGTCTATCTTCTCCCAACTTGGTTGATAGTTTTTGTTTCCAGGTGATTCATAAGCTCCTCCTTTGATTGTAAATGCCATATTTTAGTTGCATCCATTCATACTATCTTTCTCTGTTTACTTGAAAGGAACTCTTTTAGACTTCTTGGAATGTGACAGTGAGGTGTTGTTTGACCCCTTTTCCTAAGGAAACTACCCCTTTTTGTATCAATGGCATGCATATTCAAATTGTCTCATGTCCACTATGATGTATAGTTTGAAAGACATTTCCCTATGAGTAGGAAAACCAATACCTTTTGAAACATAAACACCATCTGTTGCCTGTGTAATGACTTTTTCTTTCCTTCTTTGTCTCTTTCCACTGCATGTTTGACCAATCAGTCTTTAAAAACATTCAATGCCTTGGCCATCTGCTGATGAATGAAGGAGGCCCTTCACTTGGCAAAGTATCTGAAGATTGTTTGATAAGCCTGCCTGACAAGGGTTTTTCTTGGATATGATGGTAAGCAAACAAACTTGAAAACATTAATACTTTTACCTCTGCCTGCAATCACTACTGTGCTTCAGAAAAACCCTAGTCAAGGTGTCACTGTCTCACTGTACTGCTCTTTGCTAAGGGGAACTGAAATGTCATCATTTGCCTTGGTCAACTTATGACAAATTATTTGAAAGATAATCTCTGTGAATAGGGAGGTTAGCACCCTTTGAAAAAAAACCACCTTTTCTTCTGCCTGTGTAATGACATGATTTGTCAACATTTCCTCAATTTGGTCTTGTTGAAACAGCAAGTTGCTTATGATTAGAATTGTTTTCACTAATGATGTGTCTCTCTAAGGTTTTAACAATTCATATGATTTGAAAACTTCAAATGACTTCCTTTACAAGACCAAAACTCTGTTTTCCCTTTAACTTGCATACTTCAGACTCTAGCCCTGTTATGATCATCACTTACACTCAGAAAACCTAGAGTCACTGTTTCACTATTCAGTAAAAAGCAAACCTGGGCTTTTGCAATCCTTAGAGTCTGTTGTGTGACCAGCTCCAAAAATAGAAGAAAAGAGATATGAACGCCTTAGAAATAAGCCACTTCGAGGGGGCAACCTCCAATACATTACATAAATGAACAATTCTTGGATGATACAAATGAACAAAACCTCCTTCTATATATAGGAGTCCATGGGGCCATAATATAATCATAGTGGGGCCACAATGTAATCCTAGCCGACCTAACAATAATAATGTAAGGGCACAATAATAACAATATGGGGGTTACAGGGGTACAATAATAACAATAAGGGGGGGCTACACTAACATAATAAGGGGCTACACTATTAATATAGGGACTTAACATGCCCCTCTCCTTCAAACAAGTGTTGTCCTCAACGCTTGATTATTTCTTGATGCTTCTGTATAAAATTCTCATCCTCCCATGTGGAATCTTCTACAAGAAAGTTCTTCCACTTGCTAAGATACTCTGAAATTGATCGTACTTGTCGAGTTCTTGTTTCTGTGACTGCTTCAGAACTTCTTTCGATGTGATGTTGATCTTCGTGTTGTTTGATTAGATTATGCACCAAAGTCATGAACTCAGAGTTGGAGAACTAGTTGCTGATGCTCGATGTGATCTTCCATTAATTTATCATCCATATTTGCTATTATTTGATCCTTCAAACCATCCAACTTAGCCTCCATTTTCGCTTTTAAACCATCTATTTCATCTTCAATTGCTCTTCGTAAGATTGAAACTTGTTGCACTTGGTACCATAATTTTGATATCTCATACGCAATTCTTCTGCTTCATGGGTCATAGTATAGCTTTTTGAGGGCTTAATGGCTATGAAATTATATTTTGTAGCCATTATAGAACCCAAATACCGATACAAATTCTAAAATATTCCTTTGGGAATCGCTTCAATTGCTTTTTCAAACAAACGTTATGCAATTTTAAAAACCGGATACACACCTTTTTCTTGCTTTTAAGGAGCTCGATATTGCAATTGAATGATCTCTGTAATTGAAAATATTCAATATCTAAAATTCAGCCCTGTAGTATCCCTCTGAAGCTTCTTTCAAATGCCACAGGTATGACCTGATTTTGATTCTCCAAGACAAAGTTGTGTCCAATCTCCCACAAGGACCTAATTCTGGACTGGTTCAGTAGAGCGCACTTGTACGACTTTCCACGTGTCACTGTTTTGTCCTTTGTCTTTGAAATTGATAGTGAAGAAACTACAGGCCGTGTACTTGCGACCACTTTTGACGGCACTCCAATCCGATCCCCAGAGAGAGAGTTATTGAACGTTTCCCACGATCACCTCTTTGAGATGAAATTTAGGAGCCTGAAAAAGCACTACCTTCCACAGATTATATTTCCAAAAATATTGCGAACCAAGCTCTGAAATGTTTTGAAAAACTTCCTCAGGATTTTATCTTCGTACCATATGAATTTCAGATTCTGAACCTTCGTAGAAAACAATTTATAGCGAAAATTCCACGATGACCTGTTTAGGAGCCTGAAAAAATACCTAACTTCCACAGATGATATCTCCAAAAATATTGTGAACCAAGCTCTGAAATTTTTATACAATCTTCCTCAGGATTTCAGGGGGCCAAGATCATACGCCTCTAATTTCAGATTCTGAACTTTCGTAGAAAACTTTTTATAGCGAAAATTCCACGATGACTTGTTTAGGAGCTTGAAAAAGGCATAACTTCCACATATCATATCTCCTAAAATATTATGAACCAAGCTCTGAAATTTTTAGACAATTTTCCTCAATATTTCAGCTTCACACCATAAAAATTTCAGCTTTTGAAACTTCGTAGAAAAAAAATTATAGAGAAATTTCCAAGATGACCTGTTTGGAGCAGCGAAACCCTAGAATCCAAAGCTCTGATACCAAATGTTGTGTAACCAGCTCCAAAAATAGAAGAAAAGAGATATCAACGCCTTAGAAATAAGCTACTTCGAGGGGGAAACCTCCAATACATTACATAAATGAACAATTCTTGGATGATACAATTTACAAAACCTCCTTTCTATATATAGGAGTCCATGGCGCCATAATGTAATCCTAGTGGGCCACAATGTAATCCTAGCCGACCTAACAATAATAATTTAAGGGCACAATAATAACAAAATGGGGGTTACAAGGGTACAATAATAACAATAAGGGGGGCTACACTAACATACTAAGGGGTTACACTATTAATATAGGGACTTAACATGCCCCTCTCCTTCAACAAGTGTTGTCCTCAACGCTTGATTATTTCTTGATGCTTCTGTATAAAATTCTCATCCTCCCATGTGAAATATTCTACAGGAAAGTTCTTCCACTTGCTGAGATACTTTGAAATTGATCGTATTTGTCGATTTCTTGTTTCTATGACTGCTCCATAACTTCTTTCGATGTGATGTTGATCTTCCCGTTGTTTCATTAGATTCTGCACCAAAGTTGGGTTATCCTTTGAGAGTTGGAGAACTTGTTGTTGATGCTCGATGTGATCTTCCACTAATTTATCATCCATATTTGCTATTATTTGATCCTTCAAACCATGCAACTTAGCCTCCATTTCTGCTTTTAAACCATCTATTTCATCTTCAATTGCTCTTCGTAAGATTGAAACTTGTTGCACTTGGTACCATAATTTTGATATCTCATACTGCAATACTTCCTCTTCATGGGTCATAGTATAGCTTTTTGAGGGCTTAATGGCTATGAAATTATCTCTTGGAGCCATTATAGAACCCAAATACTGATAAAAATTCTAAAATATTCCTTTGGAATCGCTTCAATTGCTTTTTCAAACAAACGTTATGCAATTTTAAAAACCGGATACACACCTTTTTCTTGCTTTTAAGGAGCTCGATATTGCAATTGAATGATCTCTGTAATTGAAAATATTCAATATCTAAAATTCAGCCCTGTAGTATCCCTCTGAAGCTTCTTTCAAATGCCACAGGTATGACCTGATTTTGATTCTCCAAGACAAAGTTGTGTCCAATCTCCCACAAGGACCTAATTCTGGACTGGTTCGGTGGCGCACTGTACGACTTGCCACGTGTCACTGTTATGTTCTTTGTCTCTAAAATTGATAGCCAAGAAACTACAGGCCGTTTACTTGCGACCACTTTTGACTGCACTCCAATCCAATCTCCAGAGAGAGAGTTATTAAACTTTTCCCACGATCACCTCTTTGAGATGCAATTCTGGAGCCTGAAAAAGCACTACCTTCCACAGATCATATCTCCGAAAATATTGCGAACCAATCTCTGAAATTTTTTGAAGAATTTCCTCAGGATTTCAGCTTCGCACCATACGAATTTCAGATTCTGAACCTTTGTAGAAAAATTTTTATAGCGAACATTCCACGATGACCTGTTTAGAAGCTTGAAAAAAGACCTAACTTCCACAGATGATATCTCCGCAAATATTGCGAACCAAGATCTGAAATTTTTAGAAAATCTTCCTCAGGATTTCAGCTTCGCATCATACAGAACTTTTCGTCAACCTAGAAATTCCTTGGAAATCCCAGAGGGATATTGGCATATCTTCGATCAAATGGCCCAAAACCAAAACCAGAATTAGCAACAGACCTCTACGCTACAATATCCCATAGTAGATACTGCAGTTAATGCACCCATGAAAGCTATTCCTCTTCAACATATTCCTACATTTCACAGCTTAACATTAGAGGACCCAGATGCAATTTTATTTGAGTTTGATGTGATG